>PVKP010042578.1:0-17966 GCA_004027715.1 Plecturocebus donacophilus
GCCGCAGCCCGGCCGGGGACCCATGTTCATTTCACCCTGCCCTGGAGCTTAGAGAAGGCCAAGTCCGGTGGTCCTGGGCACCCAGGAGGTTTGCTTCTCAGCCTCTTCTCCTCCAGACTTGCAGACACGGATAATAACTCGCCCAGTTTGAGGCCCAAAGAGAGGCTCATTAACTAAAGATTACACAATAAAGGCTCTCCTGGAGAGGAAGGCCGCCTTCCCCCCTCACCCCAAATTATTTCCGATGGGGTCACTGCATACATCGACAGACCACATCTGTTCAAAAAGGCCTATTAAATTATTTGTTGACCTAGAAGTGAGAGGAGGGAGGGGACTGGGAATGTAGAGGCGGCCGGATGTGGTGAGCGCTGGCGCTCAAAATGCGCCTAGTGGGAGGATATGAAGGGGTTCTTAAAAGTCACGCGGGTCGCCCCCTGCCCCATATTATGTTTGAATGTTCTCTGTGTTCAAGGTAGAACCTCCGGCTGCAAGGTAGTTTGCCAATCTGAAATTGAGTGGTGAACAAGGCTTTTAAATGGAGGAGATAGGATCGTTCACAGGACGATTTTAAATTGCAAAATCAGAAAGGTGGAATGAGCGGAGGAAGTAGTGAAAATAAATGATAAAGCATAGTTACAAAAATGTCATCAGTATTCTTCAAGCCCAACAGGCATTTCTAGAGACCTACTTTCTCTTCCCTGAGTCAAAACTCTAATCTGGGCTCACAGAGAGCTGCAAGTAAAGGTGCTGGATCTGTGCTATGGTGAGGTGCCACAGGCTGCAAGCTTTGCTGCCTTGGTGGTGGACCTCTTTTAGGTCTTTTTTTCTTTTAGTTTCAAATTTGAGCTTAAAGACGGTTTAAATATCCTCTTTCTTCTTACCCACCTACCTCTATGTTCTGAAAATAGGAACATCGGCTACACAACAGAACCTGCCTTGCTCCTCTTGATGAGTAGCAGTGTGTACATGTCACTATCTTATTTTACCAGCAGCTTAAAACCTCTGCCCTTGAAGGCGGTTGCTCAACCTGAAGTTTCTTTCAGAACATCTTTATTTATTGAAAAATGGTTGACTTGCAGCAAGTATATTTTAACAAAGTTGTCATTATAAATGCAATGTATGGTAGCAAACTGTCATTAAAACTAAAAAGAACCATGTAAACAATGTTTATGACATCATAATTCTTGAGTATTTAAAATTAAACTACGTACTCATTTTTAAAAATAGGTCAGAAGCTTTTCACTTTTTTTGTTTTTTGAGATTTTCGTTTGGCATTTGATAAATTTAGGCAGACACAAGGGGGAAGGGGTGTTGTCTCTTATTCAACAAACAATTGGGTTAATAACAAACATTCCTATAGCCTGTAGGAGGCCTGAGACTCAGTAAAAATACATCAGTGCAAAGCAGAAGTATGTTGAAAGGTTATACAGAGAAATTCTACCATGGTGTCAAAATATATACTCTCTATATATTTATATATACTACGAAATATATACCCTAACCATCTGTCTCAAAAATCCATATTGTTAGTCAAACTGTTAGTAAACAAATAAACACATCAAACAATGTGGTTGGCATCCTCTTTTTTTCTCAGCATTAGTACTGAAATTTACCAGCGCTTTCTCTTTTTTCTCTTTCATCTCTCCCAAGGTGATCTTATGGATTTTAATTTCATTTATATGTTGATGGTTCCAAAACGTTTACCCCCAGGGCAGATATCTCCCCTGAGCTCACTCTCTTTGAAGGCTCCCCCAGCATTTCAAACCTGACAGGTCCAAAATTGAACTCTTGATTTCACATCTCCAAAATATTTCTCCCCAGTCTTCTCATCAAAAGAAATAATCCAGCCGGGCGCGGTGGCTCATGCCTGTAATCCTACCACTTTGGGAGGCCAAGGCAGGTGGATCATCTGAGCTCAAGAGTTCAAGACCAGCCTGGGCAACAAGGTAAAACCCCATATCTACTAAAATACAAAAAAATTAGCCGGGCGTGGCAGTGTGCGCCTGTAGTCCCAGCTACTTGGGAGGCTGAGGCAGGAGAATTGCTTGAATCCGGGAGGCAGAGGTTGCAGTTAGCCAAGATACACCACTGCACTCCAGCCTGGGCAACAGAGCAAAACTCTGTCTCTAAAAAAAAAAAAAGAAGAAAGAAAAGAAATAAAGAATCCTACCAATACCCAACTGATCAAGGCAGAAACCTTGGAGTTACTTTTTAAATTCTGTCTTCATTACTCTCCACACTCAATCCATCACTAAATTTATTTATTCTACCTCCAAAGGCTATCTACAAATCTTCCAGCTCTGTTTTCACTGTTTTCTCTGTTTTACTCTACCCCAAACCGTATCTCTCACCGGGATGGCTGCGATTGCCTTGTTTACTGGTTTTCTTAGCTTCCGTTGCCTCCTTCTAATCTCTCCTTCCCACAGCCTCCAAAATCTCTCCATCCATCACCACCTCTTCACCCCACAAGCTGATTCAAAAAATTTTTATATTTAAATTAAAATTTTTTTTTCTTTTTTTTATGGAGTCTTGCTCTGTTGCCGAGGCTGGAGTGTTGTGGCACAATCTCAGCTCACTGCATCCTCCGCCTCCTTGATTCAAGCAATTCTTGTGCCTCAGCCTCCCAAGTAGTTGGGATTACAACTCGTTGGGATTATCCGCCACGCCTGGATAAGTTTTTTAATATTTTTAGTACAGGCGGAGTTTCACCCTGTTGACCAGGCTAGTCCTGAACTCCTGACTTCAAATGATCCGCCCACCTTGGCCTCTCAAAGTGTTGGGATTACAGGCATGAGCCACTGTGCCCAGCGTGATTTTTTAAAACCACAGATTGGGTTCTGTCACTGCCATTCTTTACCGTCTTCAAACTTTTTTGTACCATGGCCTGCTAGACCTGCATGATCCAACCTCTTCCTACTTCTCCACATTCATCTTGGGCCCCTTCCTCTTGGCTCAGTATGCCTTCTTTGACTTCTTCTTTTCCATACTTTGCATGGATAGCTTCATCTTATCTTTTAGGTTTCAGCTTAAATGTGACCTCAGAAAGGCCTTCCCTTAAGACATTCTAGGCTGGATGCAATGGCTCATCCCTGTAATCCCAGCACTTTGGGAGTCCAAGGCAGATGGATCACGAGGTCAGGAGTTCAAGACCAGCCTGGTCAACATGGTGAAACCCCATCTCTACTAAAAATACAAAAATCAGCCAGGTGTGGTGGCATGCACCTGTAGTCCCAGCTACTCAGGAGACCGAGGCAGGAGAATCGCTTGAACCCGGGAGGCAGAGGTTGTGATAAGCTGAGATCCCACCACTGCACTCCAGCCTGGGCAATAGAGCAAGACTCCATCTCAAAAAAAAAAAAAAAAAGAAGACATTCTATACTCTTTTAGCATTGTGTTTATTTCCTTTATACCATTTTTTAATTTATAATTTTACTCAATCTTGTCCACCCAATTGTAAGCTTCATGTGGGAAGGGACTGTGTCTGTTTTATATATCCAGGGTCTAGCATGGCATATTTGGCTTTCAGTAAATATTAGCTGAATGAGTGAATGATCCAACCCTGAAAATAAATATCTCAATAAAGTGCTAACAGCCTGTATATCTGGGCCACATCTCCTTTCTGAACGCCCTATCTGTATATCCAAAGGTCTACAAGGCATCTCCACTGGAATTTCGATCAGCACACCAGACGGAACAGGTCCTAAACTGACTTCATGGTATGCTGCTTTTCCAGTATTCCCTCGTTCTAACAGTGACACCGCTTGTGCATTTGCGCAATCCAGAAATCTGGCAATCATGCAAGATTCCTTTCCTTTCCTCAATCCCCATATTCAACTCCCCATATTCAACTGGCCATCAAGCCCTGTCTGTCTGCCTTTAAAAATGGCGAGCTCCATATCTTCCTCTGCTTCTCACTCCCCTCCAGTAGGTCAGAGCCTCCCAATTTCCCCTGGGAATCACCACACTGGTCTTCTACCACTGTACTGTGGGCAAACTGATCTCCTTGCTCCCTGAAATGTTAAACATGTTCTTCTCTTAGGATGCTACACCTGTTCTTTCTGGAATCCTCTCCCCCAGATATCTGCACAGCTCACTACTTAATTTCTTTCAGTTCTTTACTCAGACATCTCCTTTCAAAGTCACTTTTTCTTTTTCATTTGCACAAATTTAAGATGTTCAAGTGCTATTTTGTTACATGGATATGTTGCCTTTTGTTACATTATTCAGGTGTAACCATCACCTGAATAATACATTATACCCACTAAGTTATTCCTCATCTCTCATCCCTCTCCCACACTCCCATCCTTCCAAGACTCCACTGCCTATTATTTCACACTCTGTGTCCATGCAGGTTTCTTGACTGACCTACATAAAAGAGCAATCTCAAACCCTTTATTTTCTTAATTTTTTTCTTAGTGCTTACATTATCTGTGTATGTCCTTATTTAATGCCTGTTTTCTCCAATAAAATATAAACTCCACAAAGGTTAGCATTTTGTTTGTTCACTGCTGAATTCTCAGTGCCTTAATGTGTGCACATAGAGGGCACCCAATAGATGTTTGTTGAATGAAGAGTTTTCTAATTTGTCCTCTGACCTCACTGTACCCTCCTTTGTTTATCCGCTAAGCTGCAGTCATAGTGATTTTCAAAAACCCAAATATGCTTGTTTTCCTTTCAGGAACAGCCTCAATTTACATCATAGGGTCCAGTCTCCTCAGCATATGTTAAAAAGCTACTGACCAAGGCCACCCAGCTACCAAGGAGCAGAGCTGGGATTCAAATCTGGTTTAACTCAAACTCTTCAAAATTATGCTTCCCTGCATCTTTAACTCAGAAAAAAACAGACTGTTAGGACTCACAAAACACTGGCCTGTTTCATACCTCTGTGCTTGGCATATGCTGTTTCATCCACCAGGAATATTCTTCCACTTTTTAAATTCACCTTCAAAGTTCCCATTATCTTTCAAGACCCAACCCAAATGTCACAACCTCTGAAACTTCGTTGATTGATCCAACCTAAATGAATCATTTCATTAACTGTTCAACCATGGTACTTTACGCATCACATGTTTCTATTTTGCATTATCACTTAATATTACAATTATTTTTTAACTTGTCTTTCATCCCCATAGCAAGTACTCAGTGACTATTGAATGATATTTTATATGCTTGAGTCTATTTTTGCTTAATGTTCTACTTGAGATGGATGAACACTACATTGAAAATGGTCATTTTTCTTTTCTTTTTTTTTTTTTTTTTTTAGACCAAGTCTCGCTCTGTCACCCAGGCTGGAGTGCAGTGGTTTGATCTCAGCTCACTGCTACCTCCGCCTTCTGGGTTCAAGTGATTCTCCTGCCTCAGCCTCTGGAGTTGCTGGGACTATAGGCACCTGCCACCATGCCTGGCTAATTTTTGTATTTTTAGTAGAGACAGGGGGGCGGCGGGGGTTTCACCATGTTGGCCAGGCTGGTCTTGAACTCCACACCTCAAGTGATCTGCCTGCCTCGGCCTCCCAAAGTGCTGGGATTACAGGCTTGAGCCACCATTCCTGGCCCCAACAATTATTTTTTTATAATTAATCTAAGACTTTCTCCAGCTTTCTATATGTCTGATGCTTTTGGCCTGATATTTGCACAAGGAGCAAGTAGGTTATAGATGTAGCTAGTCTTTTTTTTTTCTTTTTTGAGACAGGTCTCACTTCATTGCCCAGGCTGAAGTGCAGTGGTGTAATCATGACTCACTGCAGCTTCAGTCTCCTGGGCTCAAGAGATCTCTCATCTCAGCCTCCTGAGTAGCTGGGACTATAAGCGTACACTACCATTCCCTCCTACTTTTTTGTATTTTTAGGTACAGACAGGATTTCAACATGTTGCCCAGGCTGGTCTTGAACTCCTTAACTCAAAGGATCCACCTACCTCGGTCTTTCAATGTGCTGAGAGTATAGGCTTGAGCCACCACACCTGGCCTGCTCTCTTTTAATGTTCAATGATGATACGTCCCCCATCATCTTGTGGAAGATACATGCCGAGAACAATGTAAGATGATCTACAAGTTTCACTGACCCTTAATTGTGTGGATAGAAATTTGTTATAAGTCACATTGCATAGTTTTAATGTAGATTATTAATTAATAATGCTCTTATAAAAATTCTCTTTGAAGATATTATGCTAAGTGAAATAAGCCAATGACCAAAGGACAAATAATATATGACTATAGCTATAGGAGGTACCTAAAATGTTCAAATTCATAGACAGAAAGTAGAAAAGTAGTTACCAGGGGCTGGAGAAGGGAGAAATGGGGGAATTAATGTTTAATGGATGCAGAATTTCAACTGGGAAAGATGAAAAAGTTCTAGAAATGTATAGTAGTGATGGTTGCATAACATTGTGAATGTACTTAATGCTACAAAACTGTACACTTAAAAATGATTAAAATGATCGAGCTTGTGTTATGCATATTTTTTACAATAAAAAATTTAAAAAAAAATTTCTACTCCAACACCCTTTATTACAATAAAGGCAAGAAGGAACAGATCAGACAACAATCCTTTGAGGAGTATGAAATAGAATGATATCCCTTCTCTTTTCAAAGTCCCTCTACCATAACAAATACGAAGATAAATATCCTTTTCTGGTTGGATCACACTGTTTCATTATCACGAACCAGAAATTGCCTCAAAAAAGGTAGTTGCGGTATCTAACACCTGCCAAAAATAATGGCTAACCAATGATAATGAAATTAAAACTCACCATTTGTGGGAGCTATTGTCAGCTCATTCAGTGACATTTTGCAATGGACTCATCCTGGAGTCCCATTGGAAAGCCAAGTTGTTTGGTCAGAGGTACCTTGGGAGTCCTACTGATGTTTTTTGCTAGCCACTGTGGCTGATTAGGAAACACCAGCTTTGAAAATTTCTATGCCTAAGCAGTGTGTAGCTCTAGGGATTCAATTAAGCATTTATTCAAGAACTGGAGCACATTCAAAATGACTTCCTAAGGAAAATTGTGGCTTAACCTCGAGGTTCCCCTCCAGCTTACCTTGGAGGAAAACTGGGGTGGTCTTCATCAGTGAGAAAACACTGATTTGCTTCTGCAACTTTTGTAGGATGGCAGATTTAGTATTTGCTCAGTTGTTTTCAAGACCTTGTGAAGCTGTCTTTTATCATCCAAAAGTGGTACTAACACACTGGGCTCTTGTCAAAGAGAATAATCTTAATTTTTCAATTACTTGCCTCTTATCAAAATCCCAGCTGAGAGAAGTAATATATGGGGAAGACTGCAGAGTGGATATGTTATTTAGTGTTTAAGGTGAATCCCCAAATACAGAATTATACCAGCTTAATCAGACAAGACTCACCTTCATTCAAGTCTTGGTTTTCATGGGAGGTTATTACAAGAAACAGGGTTGTAATATCCCCTTCTGCTTTTCCATAAAAGTACTGCTTAGACATTGCCTCAGAGCCCTTTATGGCACTCCATATAGTAAACTCCTTCTGTAATTTCATTTCATTTGTAAACAGGCATTCTTGGCTTTTTTCAACAGCAAGATTGATGTCACTTATGTTTTTTTCTCTCTTTACTTGGCTGGTAAGAAGCTCAGACTCAAATCTGAAGCACAATCTCAGTAATCATGTTAACTCTTAGGGTTGGCTTATTTTACGTTTCCTTTTTCTTTTTTTTTCTTCTGGTTTTCTATTTTGATTTTACCAATTCATTTTAAATGGGGTGTTTTCCGTCATAGACCACCCAGATTCTTTTTGGAAAGAAATAATACATAAAACATACTTAGCTCATAACTTTTGACTCCCTTTGGTTGTGTCATCTCAGCTCAGCCTCAATTTGCAGAAACTGGCTCCCCAAATGACTGCTTAACGAACTTATGGAAGAAAGTGACAACTTAAAGTTGATAGAAGGAAACATACTGAAGGCTCTAGAAGAGGTAGCACACTAAATTCTTATCAAAGATGCATCTAACAGAGAAACAACCTTCAGTGAACTCCTTCACTTATATGGAGCCCAAGACAGGCTGAAGTTTGGCCAGACTCAGCTTACAATAGGACAATCCTTCATCGGACAGTAATCTCCCCTCCATGGAATTCCTTATGAGTTTATTGAGATCTTATCTTGAGGGATTTAACACTTTCTACCCTTTGTTGTCCTTTATTTGTAAAATTTCTTCCCCTCTCCTATCCCTAGACTGGGTGATCTGTGAGGGCAGGGGAGCTGTATTCATATTCTACCCCTTACTTCCTTCTTACTCTTCCCAATAGAAGCAGTTGTTCAAATATTCACTCACTCACTAAATAAGTGTTGTTCTTTCAAAGATTCCTGTGATGTGTTATTTACTCCTGGAAATCTGCACAAGATTGCCCCTTCTTCTGTAGTGTCAAACACTGGATGTTTGCCCAGACAAGATACCAAGATCTAAAAAACATGCGACATTCCTGGCATTGCTTTGTTCTCTAATTAGGATCAGTCATAGAGTTTCTGATAAGTAAATGGATATTAGTCTCAGTTGATCCTTTCTATTCCTTTCCAAAACTATTTTGATCATTAACTTCACTTTCCAAATTACTGTGCTTATTTGTCTTGAATGATGGGAACTAAAAGATTTTGGAATGCATTCCTCAAATAAGAGCCGGTTTAAATACCAATTTGTATGATTATGTCATTTGGGAATTTTCTGATTTGAAAAATCTGGGATGATTAAAAAAAATCCTAAGTAGAAATCTGCTAGAAAAGGTGTAAGTCAACTTCCACTCACAAACAGGAGATCACAACAAATCTAGTGGCTGCATCCTAATCACAACAAATCCAGTGACATTGGAGAGAAAAAGGAAATTATGATAGTAAGTCTGTTAAGCTAACCAGTAAGCACATTCACTTAATATTATGTTTGCGGGTGGGAAGGCTGCAGGGCATTAATATTCGTTGGGTGTCCGGCTTGGCGTTTGTGCTTTCAAACAGCTCATGTGTTTCGTGGTCCAACTCCCGTCTGCCCCTTTTTCCACCGGTCTCAATTCAGGCGGAGGTACAAGAAACGCCACTCGCTAGTCCTTACACCGGCGAGTGCTGAGCGCGGCGCCAGGGTCTGCCCGCGGGGTGCACCTCTCGTCCACTAGGTGCTCGCTGCGGCCGGGATCGGGGCGCACCGGGGAGTCGCCCTTCGTCCCCGAGGTCTGGGCGCGTAGGAGGTGGCCCGCGTAGGACTCTGGGTTTTTTTGGCCAAATCTCCGACTCGGGGGTCCCCGCCGCCTGGGCGCGAAAGTTGCGCATTGGAAAAACAAACGTTTCCGTCCCCAGGGCTGCGCAGGGAGCGCGCGGACAGGTCCTCGGGCAGCAGGGGGACCGGTGCCGAAGACCGGGGGCTGGGAGAGGGGGAGTGCGGGACCGCTCCCCGAAGACGCCTCCAGCCGAGGCCACCAGGGGTGTCCCGGAGACAGCGTCTGCTCAGGAGCCTGCGGCGGGAAAGTGCTCCCAGCTGGGGCGGAGCGAAAGGGGTTTAACTTTCTCCCTCCTTGCAAATATCCCCCTGCCTCGGGCAGGAACGTATTGCGCTCAGCCACCTCTCCAGGCAGGGAGATTGGGCTTTCCCAGATTGGAGGGAAATTTAAAGCTGACATATACAGTTATTGCAAAAGGAAAAAAAAGTGTTTTAAGGAGAAGAGGTGAAGGGTAGGAGAGGAGAAGTGTTAAAATTCCTACCAAACCACGAGCAAGCTCACTTAAGTTCGTGGCAGTGTATTGGCTTTCCCCAAATGTCCTAAGATTAGCCTGACAGCTCCTGCCCTAAAAATACTGAGTAAAAGCCCCCAACCCAGCAATAGTTAAACGGTGTCACTGAATTCAATCTCAGAGCGATTATGGAGTTAATTCACATAATAAGCAAATCACAGAGTTGGCAGATTATTATATGAACATGGACAAATTGTTACATAAAATATTTTGATACTGATTGTTTTATTAGTAATGTTAAGCCCCTTTATGGCTGTTTCTTTTTCTGGGGACTGACATGTTATACAATGCTCACTGCTAAATAAATAAACCAAAATGGTGTGAACTAATTGTCTCCCTCATTTAACTGTACCTTTTCATTAACATTATTAACATGATTATTGGTAATTCCATTGGCTATTCACATGGACAAAATTTTTTTGTTGCGATTCTTACCCACAGAAAAAATATGCTAATATAAAGTGGACTTGAATAACATCCAGGTTTGAAAACTGATCCTATTGATGTTTAAAAATACGTTGTGTTAGACTACTAGAAAATTTAAACTGCCCATGCCCCAGCTAATTAAAAGCAATTTAAATTATTATTGATTATTTAAGAGAAAGTACAAGGGATATAATCAGTCAAAATTTACTAATGTGAGTGTTGTCAAATGCAGTAGTCATTTCATCTAGCCAAAGAAAGATAAATATAATTTATTTTTTATTTTATCAAAAAAGTTTGGTGCCATTTTACTTAATTTTATGTGGTTATGCTTTCTAGTTTTAATAGAGCCATGTGCATGTACAGTGTGCATATACAGAATGATTACTAGATATTTTGTTGATAAAAAGAAAAACAGAAACTCATCCTTCATATTTCTAGTAAAGCTTCCTAGACAAGAAAATATTTTAGCTAATGAAAAATCTTGAATAACTTAAGTGGGACGTTACAGATCACAGCAGAAATAGGAGAAAGGTCAAATGTAATTTAGCTGACTTTATCACTTCTCCCAGAAACTGGAATCTCACCTATAGGGTGGGGTGGATTGGGAGGAGAGGTGAAGAATTGGAAAAGAAAAAGGAAGAAACTAAAAGAATTTTAGTTTATAAGAACAACATAAGTACATCAATAAATCACATTTTTTTCCTATAAAGAATAAAATAAAGTACAATAGTAAAACTCCTATTGTAGGAAATTAAAATTTCCTACAACGCAGAGGAAATGTTCAAGCAGTACCATTCATACCATCATATCATTCTTTCTGAGTGCCAATTTAACTAAAAATATGTCTTCTAGTAAGATAAGTAAGAAAATTAAGAAAGTGTTTTGGAGGAAGGCACATGTAGTATTAATAGCCTGGAAGATACTAACTATGGCATAAGTTTTTTTTTTTTTTCTTTTCTTTTCTTTTCTTTTTTTTTTTTTTTGACAGAGTCCTGGCTGGAGTGTAATGGCGAGATCTTGGCTCACTGCAACCTCTGCCTCCTGGGTTCAAGTCATTCTCCTGCCACCACCTCCCAAGTAGCTGGGATTACAGGTGCCAGCCACCACCTCTGGCTAATTTTTTGTATTTTTAGTAGAGACGAGGGTTCACTATGTTGTCTAGGCTAATCTCGAACTCCTGACCTCATGATCCACCCGCCTCAGCCTCCCAAAGTGCTGGGATTACAGGCATGAGCCAACGCCTCTGGCCTGAGATGACTGTTAACATTAGCCAGAGAGTTAAATTTGCCTGTATGTTTAAAAACAATATAAGTTGTTTTTTGTTGTTGTTGTCGTTTCTTTTTTCTTTTTTTTTTTTTTTGAGATGGAGTCTCACTCTGTCACCCAGGCTGGAGTGCAGTGGTGCCATCCCTGCTTACTGCAACCTCTGCCTCCTGGGTTCAGGTGATTCTGGTGCCTCACCCTCCCAAGGGTATTGTATTGGATTGCCTTTTTCCAAAGTGACTAAAAGATGAAGAACATGCTTGCTTTTTACTGTTAGTTTTTTTACTTGTACAGTCAACTCTGAAACAACCCAGGTTTGAATTGCTCATGTCCACTTATATGCAGATTTTTTTTCATTGAAAGTTATACCATATATGCCTGCCTCTCCTGCCTTCCCTTCCACCTCCTTTACCTCTTCTGCTTCTGCCACCCATGTGACAGCAAGACCAATCCCTCATCTTCTTCCTCCCCCTCAACCTACTCAGTGTGAAGACAATGAAGATGAAGACCTTTTTGAGGAACCACTTCCACTCAATGAATAAGTGAATATATTTTCTCTTCCTTATGATTTTCTTAATAACATTCTATTTTCTCTAATTTATTTCCTTGTAAGAATATAGTATATAATACATGTAATGTATAAACTATGTGTTAATCAACTATTTGTTATTGGTAAGGTGCCATTAGTAGGCTATTAGCAGTTAAGATTTGGGGAATCAAAAGTTATACTTAAAATTTCAGTTGTGCAGGGCTGGTACCTCTAACTCCCTGAGTTGTCCAAAGGTCAACTGTAACTTAAATTATTTTTTCTTTTGATAAGTTGAATGAATACACTAGTGAAACCTAACATTATTTAGCCTGCCTTAAGGAACTAATTCACCAGTAGAAGTGAGCATAAGCATTCATACTGGAGGGTCTCAGGGACCCACCCCAAACTCAGTGAGTCATAAATTCCAAGGGTGGAATCCAGGGATTATAGTTTTTAAAAGCTCCACAAAACAAAACGCATGTCCCCAAATGTGATAACTCCTGACCCAAGATTTAAATTTATTGTCTTCCTTCTGTAGCAAGATATGCCAGTCATATCTGCATATTTAGACCTCAGGATGATTTTAGCTAATGATTGTTGTATTAGTCCTTTCTCACAATGCTATAAAGAACTACCTGAGACTGGGTAATTTATAAAGAAAAGAGGTTTAGTTGGCTCACTGTTGCACAGGCTGTACAGGAAGCATGGCTGGGGAGGACTCAGGAAATTTATAATCATGGCAGAAGGCAAAGAGGAAGCAAGCACATCTTCACATGGTCTGTGAGAGAGAGAGTGAAGAGGGAAGTGCTACACACTTTTAAACAACCAGATTTCGTAAGAACTCACTATCATGAGAACAGCAAGGGGAAAATCTGCCCCTATGACCCAATCAACTTCCACCAGGTCCCTCCCCCAACATTGGGGATTACAATTCAACATGAGATTTGTGTGAGGACACAGAGCCAAACCATAACAGTTGTCATCTTCCCTCCCCAGCTTTCAGGGAGACTTCAGGAAGTTAATGTCCTTTGTCAACTTGTGACCTAGATACTCTGGCTAGCTATGCCTTCAAACTCAAAAGCGCTGATAGATTTTTGGGTCTTTTAGAAATTGCAGAGCCTAAACTTCAGGGTGACCTTGGAATTTATCATCTATTTCTGAGTGATAGATATGCTAATTACGCTAGAATAAGAAGTGTGCTGGGATAATGGGTGCAAATTATGTCTGCTTGGAACAAAAAAGGAGATATGGTCAGCCTACCAAATTTAGAACATGCTTTCTGGAATCAACCTGGAAGCATCAGAAAGATCTAAACAAAACCACCACAACCAAGGAGATATACTCAATCTCCTTGAGCTCACCAGATTTTGACTCACAGTTGAAAAAAAGGCCTTGGTTGATTTGCAAGGAGGATCCAGAGTAATCCCAAAATTCAGACTGCTAATCCTAAGAAGAAGAAAAATATCTTCCCTGAGGAACACCTCCTTTCACCATCCTGTTAAGTCCCACGGTTTCAAACAACCAAAAAATGTCATAAGGCAAAGTGTGCCCTGGGGCACCTGAGTTTTTTTTTTTTTTAGTTTTTGAATTTTTGTGGGTGCATAGTAGATGTATATATTTACGGGGTACATGAGATATTTTGATACAGGCATATAATGTGTAATAATCATATCAGGATAAATGGGGTATCCATCACACCTGCTTTCAAATCCACAGCTGGCCTTTGGATATAGCCCCAAATCACAGGCAGAGACCCTCTGGTCTGATGGTGAGCTGCAATTTCTATTTTTTGCTTTGTTGACTAGTTTTCTCCTTTCTCAGCATTTCTCGGAAAATCTCAAATGTTTTACAGGCCTAATATAATTAATCTTCTCAGATTCTTCCACTTTTTCCATGCCTTTGTAGTATAGCATTGCCTTAATCTTTTGTTTCCAGTCTTTCCTGTTGACATTTCCATCTCTTAACTTTTGTCTTTTCCACTTTATTCTTTCTTTTATTTTTGTTTATTTTGAGGTGCAGTCTCACCCTGTCACCCAGGTTGGAGTCAGTAGTGCAATCTTGGCTCACTGCAACCTCCGCCTCCCGGGTTCAAGCAATTATCTTGCCTCAGTGTCCTGAGTAGCTGGAACTACAGGCGTGTGCCACCACACCAAGCTAATTTCTGTATTTTTAGTAGAAACAGGGTTTCACCATATTGGCCATGCTGGTCTCAAACTCCTGACCTCGTGATCTGCCCATCTCGGCCTCTCAAAGTGCTGGGATTACAGGCGTGAGCCACTGCACCCGGCCTACGTTATTCTTTCTATCTGGACACCATGACAGGAAGCCTGACTAGAGGAAGGCCAAAATTAACATATGAGGACGTAGTAAAAGATGAAGAGATAAACATGAAGGAAAGGAAAGTGATGGTTGAAAACTCTTATCTAGTTTAAAAGATCTTTTGGAAATAGGTGGAATCCAGTTTCAGATAAAAAAGCTGAGAAACAACATTTGAATCTGAGTGTTATTTTTGAAAATGTAAGCATTTGTGGTATGTGTTTGTCATCACAGCCTTTATCTTTCCTAAATCCTGATAGCAACCAAGAGATTGTGAATAGGCAAAATCCACCCAAACATTTATTTCTGATCATTTAGTATCAGCAACAGAGACAAGAATGAAACACAAAGCCTGTGAGAACAATATCTTAGAATTTTATTTAAGAACCAAATACCAAGAGGGAGAGTGTTCAATGTTCTCTCACATTTCATCTTTATGAAATTTGTTGTTTAAGTTGTTTTATTACAACTGTCTTAACCTTTTCATATGTATATATTTTCATTCCCTGTTGCAGTTCACTGTCTTACAAGGTAAACACATTATTGCTTCTCTCTTTCATATAAACCGTGAACTTCCTCTCCATTTCTACAGATGAGAAAACTAAACTGCCTTTATTTGTAATTCATTTCTGAACTCTCACTAAAGCATGAACCGCTGTACATTATCACAAGGCTAAACTCTTTGCAAATTACTTCCCTCCTTTTGACTAAAAAAAATAAATGAAAAGAGTCTTAGACAAATAAGGTTTGCATTTCTAGAGGAGTGCCATGAACACTTCAAATAATAAAACTTGAAAGCAGGAAAGGTCATGCCACTGTGGATATCTCTCCCTATATAAAACATTTGCCATTTTTTCAAGGTTTTTCATAAATTTAGCTGAGTTAGGGGCAAATTCTTGCCCTTTTCTAGGTAAAATACAATGATTGCATTAAAGCCATTAAAAAAATACATAATTTGAGTTTTCCTTTTCAGAATTATTGAAGTTTCAAATGATGAGTTCCAAAATTAAGGGTGCAAATTCTCAGAAAACTAAACCAAACTAAAAAATAATAGAAACAAGAGGTTTATCACACATTACAGCAAGTCAATTTTTCATTTTTGCAATTTCACTCCCCTGAACTTTATGATTTTACATAAATTAGATATCTAGTAAAAGTAAAATTATTCATTTGAGAAAGAATTGCATAAAATGTGAAAATTTTACCGAACTAAATGTGAATGTTCAAAGTTTGACCAGATCTTTTACTAAATTGATGAACATTTTGAAACTCTATGACTATGAAAGCTTTTCTAGGCTAAAGTTTATATAGTAAAATATTTAGTAAAAACAAATAAACAAAACCTCTGACCTTTGGAATTACAACGAAAAAGATATTCAAGATACTGCCATATCCTAAAAAACATACCTGGGAATTTAATAATGTTTTACTTAGCTTATCATCTTCACTTAAATTAACAGTGATTGAAATACAATCTACCCTTTTCTTCAATTAACTTTTCATTCATTCACAAATACAATGGGCCTCTCCCTGGAATTAGACCTTTAATTTTTTAAAAAGCCTGCGTGACCTGTAAGAGTTTTCAATTAATCAGAGAAACAAAACAAAATGTGAAATATGCACCAAGGAACTGAGGCTACTTTAGCATTCCCTTAGAATAAACATTGTCACTTATCACAGACTGTCCTACAAATCCTTGGAATTCTTCATAAAGTGAAGATTCCAAAATGTAATTGCCCTCTTAACTGACAGTTAACAAATCCTATTAAAAAGTTAAGAGGCTACCATACAAAAAAGAGAGAGAAAGAGAAATTGGAGTGAAAAGCTTAAGATTTGCATAAAGTCAGACCGCTTTGCCTCTCTGTCCCTTCTGTTTATAGGAAAGGAATAGTTGTTAATGAAGATCAGACCAAGTTAGATACCAGCATCTCTTGTTTCCAGGGTCAAACAACTCACAGGCCTTTAAATATTCAAAAAACAAAACAAGTTGCACAATCAATGTTATGCTTTAAGTAATCTATCTAAATAATCTCAGAGTGGTTTCAGATTTCATTCCTAGCAATAAAATGAAATCCAGAAACATAATAATCTTAAAACATTGAAAGGAAGACATCTGTATATGTGGTTATTGTTTGTTAGTGTATATATATGTTACAGACATATCAAGCTGTTTGATGAAAATTTAAGATTATATGCACCTGAATGATTAAACTAGAAGTGTTACATGTCTGTTTTAGTAGACTATGAAATAAAATCTTTACTTCAAGCATTTGGGAATACTAGTAT
The DNA here is from genome assembly GCA_004027715.1 of Plecturocebus donacophilus. Classification (NCBI taxonomy): domain Eukaryota; kingdom Metazoa; phylum Chordata; class Mammalia; order Primates; family Pitheciidae; genus Plecturocebus; species Plecturocebus donacophilus. The sequence goes on from PVKP010042578.1 coordinate 16,555, forward strand.
AGAAATTAATAAATAAAAGCTTAAATCTCTCCAATGTTAGTAAGTGATCATTTTAAACGTGCTGCATATTTTCCATGGAGAGTTAATAGGGTAGACAAGAAGCCTCTCTTGGACCATGGAAGTCCCAGTAGAATGAAAGCGGAGCAGTCTGAGTGAGAAACTCATGCTTGGCTCTTTTTAACCACATTATTTATCACAATAATGAAATTCAATCAAAAGCAGTGGTCAGGACGATGTAATACATGGCCAAATCATGAAGCATCGTTACCATCAGTACTCAAAGACCTCAAGATTCTGGCCACCTAACAGATCAGCTTAACGTTTGTCATACTTGGTTATTAATACCTTTGCACTACAGCAACGATGTTTACAACATAGCAATGCTCCCTTGCTATAGATGTACTGTCAGCATGCTTGCCATTTGAAGCACTATTTTTTAACTCATGAAGTTGATATCTTTGCTCAGTTTAGGTTTGTGAGCTGAGCCACAGGACCTTTCTTCCAGATGACCGAACACCATGCCTGTGGCTGGCCACATATGTATTTTAATCATTGAGTTCAAATAAAGCTGGGAGCATACTGAGGGCTTTAGACCCAGGACCAGATGTGCCTTCCTACTCCAAAATCTCTGCTGCAGTCCTTCCTTGTTGGCCTTCAATATTAATCTTCATGCAGGTTTAACTTATTTGTTTCAGACATGCAAGTTTAAGAGTATAAAGTGTCTTTTTATCTTTTTCCTTTACCTTGTGCCCATCAGCTCCACCTTTTAACCAAGGACTGGCAGAGATGACTTCCTGCAGTGAAAGAGGGTTCAAAGTGCAAATTACTTTCAATGAGCTAGCATTTCTTTTTTTTTTTAGAATAAAAAGAATGAAAGAGAGAAAGAGGAAGAGATTTTAGAAAAAGAGAGAAAAGGAGAAAGAAAGAAACAGCAAAAGAAAGAAAAAAAGAATGAAAGAGAAAGAAAGAGGAAGAGATTTTAGAGAAAGAGAGAAAAGGAGAAAGAAAGAAACAGCAAAAGAAAGAAAAAAAGAATGAAAGAGAGAAAGAAAGAGGAAGAGAAAGAGGGAGAAAGAATGGGATTCTTGTTTTATTGCCCAGGCTAGAATGCAGTCTAAAAATGGGTATTAAAAACCTCTTTTATGCCAATAATTGTGTTTAACAATGGAGACAGGAAGGAATAGGGGATGAAAATAACAAATAAACAGACAAATAATATTTTATTTAAACCTGTGAAATGCTATGCAATTGCTGGGGAGTGATTTACTTCCAGTTATGTGGTCACTTTTAAAATAGGTATAATGTGATACTGAGAAAAATGTATGTTTTGTGGATTTGTGGGAGGAGAGTTCTGTAAATATTTGTTAAGTCTAGTTGTTCCAGGTCTGAGTTCAAGTCCTGGATATCCTTGT
>PVKP010042579.1:0-17962 GCA_004027715.1 Plecturocebus donacophilus
AGGGAAGGTACTGCTCCAGAGAGGTGCGTCTAGCTCACCTGGAGCCAGCCCACAGAGCCACGGCCACAAACCAAGATGACCCCTCGCTCCAAGACCTGGATCAGCAGACACGGGGCAGAGCCACACACTCCCAAGTGCATCCTTGGTCCCCACCCCACAAATGCAACCCCTGGGAGGGAGACGAACACACACAGCTACGGCCAGGTGGTGAAAGTTTTCCCAGAACCGAGGAAACCTGCGCTCGCGCACCTGCAAACGTGTAGGGCAGCTCGTCTCCGGTGGCTCTTCCAGCTCTTTCCTTGCCGCCCAGCAACCCTTTCCCAGGAGTCTGCCGCTGCTCTTTTGCCGGCTCCTGGTTTTCCTCCTCGCTCTCCACGTTGGACTCCAGGTCCGAATGGCTGTCTGGGCTGTCGCTCTCCTCTGTGTCCTCCCTGCCTGAACTGTCACCTTCTTCCTCGTTGCTCTCAGTGTCACTGGCTTCCTTGCTTTGCTCTTCCTGGACGTCTTCCTCGACGTTCATTTTTCCATCCTAGAAAGAGTGTGGAAACACACAGGGCATCAGGAGAGGCAGAGGCAACTGCGGAACCATCTCAGCCACGTCGAGACAGTGCACACATCAGCGCTTCCTACGTGGTTATACACAAACCTGCGTGCTCCGTTTGTCCCCTGGCACCAGGCCTCCTGCGCACCCCCACCCTTCTAGGCTATTTGAGCCATGGAAGCTCCCAGAGGACCCTGCTGCAGTATGCTGGGCGAGGTTCAGGTCTTGCCTGGGAGCAGCACGGGGTCGGGAAGTGGACACTGTACAGCGTCATGGCTTCAGCACTGGGAGTGCCTCCAGCACCCATGACTGGTTTGGGGAGGCTGCCCTTCTGCTCCTCCAGGTAACCTCGTGGTTGTAGCAGCATCCACTGTCCTCTGTGGATCTCTTCTGCTTGAAACCCGTCCTACCTATTGTTCTTCCCTGGACCCTGACTGATACACTCTTCAAACGAGAAAAGGGTATCGATTTATGAAGTTTGTGAATTAAAAACTACACCAGTCACAGAAACTCAATTATGCCACTAAAAGAAAATTTACAACTCTAGCCTTGAGTTAGCTTCGTCAATAGTATGCTGAAGTCATGCAGACAGAATCACACAGTTATAAACAAAAGTAGTTGATGTCAACCGAGTAATCGGTTTTATCTGCATTACTCTGAGAGAGAGAGACAGAGAGCGTGAGCCAGCGAGTGCACACACTATTGCTAAAGCCTTCTCTCTAAAGTTTTGATATCTGATATGCCATAATCACCCAGATAAAGAATCTAGAGAAACTGGTTAAAAAGATTTAAAATTCCCAACGGTAATAAATCCCTAAGATGAATACCAAAAAATGTTTATACATTTTAAAAAAAAAGAGAAAGGAAACGAAGCTAAACATCTTACTTTGTAAGAAAGCAAACGTCTGTCATCTTTGTCTAGGACGAAGCTGTCACTGAGGTCATCCGCTGACGTGTGTTTTGGTTTCTTGGTATCTTCATCCTCATCCTTTCCAAGCATTCTTCGGAGTCTTTCAGCCTGAGCAGGAAGGAATGACAAGTCACACAGTGCACTCCTCCAGCACTTGGTGAGGAGGCGTGCGGTCTGCCCTGGGCAGCGAGTGGGGCCTGCTTTCTGCCTGCAGTCTTCAATCAGGCATGCAAACACTTGCTAAGCAGCACATTCCTCCTTTAACAAATCAACTGTGCAAACTTTGTGGCCAGTGCTCTCCAGTTACAAGGCAAGCCTCTTATTCTGAGGTCTTCATAGCCCAGTTCTGCCGGCCACCCCCGACTAGGAGTCATCACACCCTGCACCAAGAGAAGAGAAGCCAGGACCCCAAAAGCAAGCAGCTCCAGGGCCTCCGCTATTCAACAACACACAGGACACAGGAGAGGCTGTGATGGGAGGATCAGCTAAGCTCAGGAGTTTGAGAACAGCCTAGGCAACATAGGGAGATGCTCATCTATACAAATAATTTTTTTAAATTAGCTGGGGCTGGATGCAGTAATCCCAGCACTTTGGGAGGCTGAGGTAAGTGGATCACCTGAGACCAGGAGTTCGAGACTGGCCTGGCCAACATGGCAAAACCCTGTCTCTATGAAAAATAAAAAATTAGCTGGGCACGGTGGCGGAAAAAAAAAGAAAAGAAAAAACTCAGCCAGCTGTGGAAGAATGTGTCTTTACTTCATTTTTGTTTTAATGTAAGAAATTTTTAAAAACTGCATTAAAAAAAGAAGCTTACAAGATAAAATACTCATTTCACTGTTAGTAAATATTTTGGGATAGAATAATTATTAAGGAATGTCCATTTTTAGCTGGACATGGTGGTTCTTGCCTGTGATCTCAGCACTTTGGGAGGCCAAGGTAAGCAGATCGCTTGAGGTCAGGGGTTCAAGACCAGCCTAGCCAACATAGCCAAACCTCTTCACTACTAAAAATACAAAAATTAGCTGGGCGTGGTGGCAGAGGGGCGGGGGGGGGGGGCTGTAATTCCCGGTACTTAGGAGGCTGAGGCAGGAGACTGGCTTGAACCCAGGAAGCAGAGGTTGCAGTGAGCCAAGATTGCCCACTGCACTCCAGCCCGGGTGACAGAGTAAAACTCCATTTCAAAAAAAATAATAAAAGAAATGTTAATTTTTAATTTGGTGTACTTGGGTATTATTTACATTTTATTTGATGTTTTTGCTTTTATAATCAGAAAAAAAAGGTATTTATGAATAAATACAAATTTTAAATAGACTAAAAGATTCCACTGATCAGACTATTCTCCTCATCCTGTGCTGCAGAATGAAGCCGAAGGGCTGTGGATGGCCAGCAGCACAGCGCACCCCACCTCCAGCTCCCCGAGGCGCTCCTGCTCCCCACCTCCAGCTCCCTGAGGCGCTCTTGCTCTTCCTTCGCCAGCTCCGCCTCCGTCTTCATCCTGCTGGAGGGCTGTGCTTTCATTTCAAAGCCAAGCTCACGAACCATCATATCATATGCATCGGGCTAAGGTAGAAAGAAGCAATTTTTCATTTTTAAAATATATGTATTTCTTATTTTACAAAAAGGGAAGATCTAGCTTCCTGGCACATCCTAGTAACGGCTGGACAGTGCGACTAAAGCAGCTAAGGCACACCTACGTCTCTCCTTCTAGAAAGAAAACTCTTCTACTCAGCCTTGAGGATTGAGAAATCAGTAGACACTTTGGTCACAAATAACTTTACCCCTAGAAAAATTCTTTTCAGAATACATCTGCTTTAATAGAAACAGGCCAGGCACAGTGGCTCACGCCTGTAATCCTAGCACTTTGGGAGGCCGAGGTGGGCGGATCACCTGAGGTCAGGAGTTTGGGACCAGCCTGGCCAACATGGTGAAGCCCTATCTTTACTACAAATACAAAAACGAGCCAAGCGTGGTGGTGCATGCCTGTAAGCCCAACTACTCGGGAGGCTGAGGCAGGAGAATCACTTGAAAACAGGAGGCGGAGGTTGTGATGAGCTGAGATGGTGCCACCACACTCCAGCCTGGGTGACAGAGTAAGACCCGGTCTCAAAAAGCAACAACAAAAAAACATACTACCTATGTAGGCATTACGCCCCAAACATGGGAAATTAAGTAAAGTAACAGTAATAGCAAGGGTGGCTCACAAAGATGGCCAGGTGACCACATGTCACTAACCTGGTGAAATTTCGATTTCTCTGAGAACCCACTTACTTACACAACTGCAGCATTCTGCAACAGTTTAGACTACAAAGAATGCAGTAGGAAACAAAAGCTGTTTAGAGGGAAAAAGTCAATGTATATTAAATGTATGCGTCACAGAGAAGTTCAGACTGACGTGTTCACCCTGAAGTACTTCTTCCATCCAGAAACACCAGTTTCTTGAGTTTAATGCACCTGGAATAGGGACTGAAATAACTGAGTCTACTTGCACCCCAAGATTCCACATATCAGGTCATTCAGTTTCAATGTTCAACAGACACCTGTCCTACAGCAAACAGCTGGAAGCAGCTCCAGCCCAGCCCTTCCCTGCAGAAAGTCGGCTCAGCACAGCTGAGGAAGTTAAGTGTTTGTGTCCATCGCTCAGCTCCCACCTTGGGCTTCTCCTTTTTATCTCTGTTCTCCAACTTTGCAGTTTTGTGAGACAGGAGCGTCTGAATTTCCTTCCACTCTTGGTCCAGCTTCTCGGTGAGCTCGAGGGCATCTTCCCGCTGAACTTGTCTCTCCCTCTGGGGAAAAAATAACAGACACACAGCACACAGCGTTACTACAGGACTTCAACCCGGAGGCCCAATGTCAATGCTGAGGACACACACAATGACCACTCCGTCAGCGCCAAATGTTTCAACAGAAAAACAAGGCCAGGAGAAATTCGTCTTTTAAATGCAAAGCTACAAAATCTCATCTGACAAATAATTTCCTGCCATGAACCATTAATGTAGATGCTCTGAGCAGTTCACTGCAAGTAAAAAAAAAAGAGAGTTTTTGGGAACATGTCAGATACTAAAACCAGCAACAACAACAAAAAACCCATCCGTGCCAGGTGCGGTGGCTCACCCTGTGCTTTAGAAGGCCCAGGTGGGATAACTGCTGAGGCCAGGAGTCTGAGACCAGCCTGGTGGACACAGCAAGACCCCATCTCTACAAAAACTAAAAACGTACTTCGCTGGGCATGGTGGTGCACACTAGCTGCTTGGCGAGCTAAGGTGGGAGGATCACTTGATCCTTGAGCACAGGAGTTTGAGGCCACAGTGAGCTTTGATCGAGCCACTGCACTCCAGCCCGGACAACACAGACCGCGCCTCAAAATAAAACAAAACACACACCACAAAAAGGCAAAAGAACCAAAACTTGTCAAAGGTATATGCCTGATGTGATTTTAAAAATTTCTATTCGTGGCTGGGCGTGGTGGCACATGCCTGTAATCCCAGCATTTTGGGAGGCCGAGGCGGGCAGATCACAAGGTCAAAGAGATTGAGACCATCCTGGCCAACATGGTAAAACCCTGTCTCTACTAAAAATACAAAACTTAGCTGGGTGTGGTGATGTGCACCTGCAGTTCCAGCTACTCGGGAGGCTTAGGCAGGAGAATCGCTTGAACCCAGGAGCCGGAGGTTGCAGTGAGCCGAGATCGCGCCACTGCACTCCAGCCTGGTGACAGAGCAAGACTCTGTCTCAAAAAAAAAATCTATTCACAATAAATGCTGTTATTAAACTTATATAAAATATTAAACACCGCCTAAAAATGTACAGGGAAAAAGGTTCACACACACTTTGGTGAGCCTGTCTTCCCGTGGAGAAGATGACCAAGGACATGCACTCACCCACCTTCTCTTGTTTTGACCTGGCAATGAGCTCTTCAATCAGCTCTTTCCGGGACTTCGGCTTCTCCTGCTCCTCGCCCTCCTGTGGAGTCTTCTTGTGAAGGAGCTCACCGCCTCCTCCAAAGTGAGCAGCAGTCAGCTCAGCTGGGGGTGAAAGGCAGAAACCCCACAGTGAAGCCCAGCCCTGGCATGGGAAGCGTTTCCTGTAGCACTCTGCCGGCAATTCCCCCAGAGCAGTCTGGAGATTTCCACATTTGAGAAAAAATGCCACACTGCCGCTGGCCTGAGACCACAGGCACAATGGCACTTGAGGAATACCCAAGGTGAGCCACTCTGAGAAAACTCAGACCCATTAACTTCCCAATTGGCTATAACCCAAGTGGCTAAAAACACCGAGCACCTATTTTTGGTTGTGCTGGTTCTAGTGAAGACTGACAAGCCCGAAACAAGCTGGACCCAGAGTCTTGGTAGGGAGTGTTGCCCAGGATCAGTGGCACGGCCTGTGTCCCTCCCACCTCCTCGGGCAGGGCCAGAGACCCTCGAGCCCTGAGCTAAGGGCAGGAGCAGGAATCATCTAGCAGGCCACCCATCTTCAGCATGCCCTACTCACTAGGGCAGAAGAGAAATTCAACATTGTAGGAAACATCAGATGTGGAATAAAAGAAACCTTTAAACACCCAATTTCTCAAACGAAAACAGAGGCTCAGATGGGAAATGATTTACCCAAAGCCAATGTCGGAACAGAAACCAAGATTTACATGGCTTCTCCAGCCTGGGGCTCCAGCATGCCAGCAGCTCTCTGGCCAGCAGGGAGAGCTCCCAACCTCCACTCCCTTCTCAAGCCCCTCTCTTTTCTCTTCAGCCCTCTGCGACTCTCCCCGGCCTCTCCTCTGAAATGCAGTCTTCCTCTCACTACCAGCAGTGCTCAACACAGTCATCACTCACTCACCCTGGAAAGGCTTTCTCTCCCTGGCTTCTAGCCAGCCCCACCGCCAGGGCCTCACTGCCTCCTCTCCTCCAGCGCCTAAGGCCACAGGTCACGCTCTCGATCTACTCTTACTCTCTCGGCGGCCCACTCAGCAGTCTCTGCTGACAGCATCCCTCCTGTCTCCGGCCTGCATGCTCCCTGAACTCCACACTGCACCTCCAGCACTGCCCCGTGGATGCCTAACAAGCGTTTCAAACTCGCCCCAAACCCGTCTGTCCCGCAGTCTTCCCATCTCAGTGAATGGCAGTTCCACATGCCCAGATGCCCAGGCCACACAGCCCTGGAGCTGCCCTCCATGCCTGCCTCCCACACTATATCCGATCTGTGGGGAAGTCCCGTTGGCCTTGTCCTGTGTCATTCCTTGGCTCCAACACCTCGACTCCTTTTCTCAAGTAAAAGCCTAAGTCTTGGCCAGGCATGGTAGTGCACACCTGCAGTCCCAGCTACTCTGGAGGCTGAGATGGGAGGATGGCTTGAGCCCAGGAATCCAAGGCCACAGTGAGCCGTGGTCAAGCCACTGCACTCCAGGGAGGCCGAACAAGACTCCACAATGTCATGTGCCACCCTTTCCTGGTTTTTCCTCCACAGCACTTCTACCTTTGATCAGACAGCATAATTTGGTGACATATTTGTTTCATGTTTGGGTCTCCCCATAAAATGTGAGCTGAAAGAGGACACATCTTTTTCTTCTGACACTGTCATTTCTTTTTTTTTTTTTAAATGGGGTTTCACCATGTTGGTCAGGCGGTCTTGAACCCCCGACCTCAGGTGATCCGCCCGCCTTGGCCTCCAAAGTGCTTGGATTACAGGCGTGAGCCACTATGCCCAGGCGACACTGCCATTTCTCTGGAACCGAGAATAGTGCCTGGCACATAAACCAGTATTGGTAAGCAAATGAATGAATGAGTCCTGATTTCCAGAAATGAATGACTTCCTTCCTGGTAAATTCAGCATATCAGAAAACACTACTTTCAGTATTCTAGTAATCCAAGGTTGATCACAATATTTTCCTTTTTTTTTTTTTTTAATCTTTCATTTTAGGTTTGGGGGAACATGTGAAGGTTTGTTACACAGGTAAATCTGTGTCAAGAAGGTTTGTTGGACAGATTAGTTCATCACGCAGGTACTAAGCCCGGTACCCAGCAGTGACCATTTCTGCTCCTCTCCCTTCCTCTCAAGCAGATCCCCATGTCTGCTGTTTACTTCTTTGTACTTAAGAGTCCTCACCATTTAGCTCCCACTTATAAGTGAGAAAGTATGGTATTTGGTTTTCTGTTCCTGCATTAGTTTCCTAAGGATGATGGATGCCCTCTAGTTCCATCCACATATCCACGAAAGACATGATCTCGTTCTTTTTCATGGCTGCACAGTATTCCATGGTGTATATGCACCATTACAGTATTTTCCAAAAAGGAAGATTTTCAAAATACCAACTAATAAGCTTGTATTAATTATATACAAGATTCAGAAAAGGATTATCGAAAAAAAAAAAAGAAGTGAATCTTCCCTTAATGAGCTTGTATTAGGATTTCTATTTACTTTGAAGTCCAAACACAGTGTATTTTATAGTAGGGGAAACGTCTGTATTCACAGCATGAAACAGCACACCGCAGCTACAACTTAGGAGTCAGGCCACCTGGCATTTGAAGCCCAGCTCCCCCTGGCTATGAGGCATGAGCAAGTACCACCAACTCCTGTCCTCAGTCTGAGCTTCCACAGCTGTAAAGTGGGTAACACCTAGTTCACAGGGTGGTTTTTAAGATGAAATTCTCCGAATCTAAGCGAACGTACCGTGTGACAGTTGAACAAAGAAGAATTTGTTTCCTCGTGACTCATTTTAAAATTTGCAGTCAGTACATTTATTTTCACATGTAAGAGGCTTTCCTTTTATAAAAACCACCCGGGTTTTGTTGAGCTCATAACCAAAATCAAAGACTAGGAAGTTAGGAGTGAACAGCTGAATTCCCAGGACCTGTTACTCGAGAGAGACCGAGCCCTGCTTCTGCTCTAGTAACCTGGGAACGTCGGCACCTCCTGGCCGTGAGGGGAATGCACTGGCCAAGCTCACGGCAAGGCAGCTGCTTCAGGCTTGGGGAGTTCGGATCTCCCCAGGAATGCGTTTTACAGCTAAGAGCACACGAGAAGTCTTGAACAATGAAAAGAGCAAAGAGAACCGCACTGAGGCTAAAATAACTGGCCATTCTCTTTACGCTGTGAAGCCCGAGCAGTCGCGGGGCCTCCTCCTGGTGTGTGACGGATGGCAGGCTCTGCACCACATGCTTGCTGCCTTAACTCCTAAGCCTTTTGCCCCTTGGATGAGCCAGGTATCGAAAGGCAGCCCCAGGCTTTAATGCCATAACTTCCACACACTAACAAGACAAAGCTTCGAGTCCGTTTAGGTTTGTGCAGCTTTGTTCTGAAGATGCTGGAAATGGGACCTATTTAACTTAGAAGAAATGCCAAGTAACTGATGGCAGCACAGAAGCCTTATAAAAAAGGGTTCAAGACAGTCAGCCCAAACTGAACCTTAAACTCTGTTAACGTTATTTAATGCCAACATTCATCTGTTTCGTATTGTTATCTACAGATATGAGGCTCAATATTATTTTCTTCAAACTGCCATAATTCCATAGTAAGTAAAGGCTAAAAGAACTACATAAACACCACTGGTACAAATACTAAGCTGGAATTTATAAAATAGGGGTAGCAAGGTAGTGCAGCTCAGTGAGCCACCTGGAGTCGGTGAGGTGGGTTCTACCCACGGCTCTGACTCTGGCGTCGGGCAAAACACCTTATTTCTCTGAGCTCACGGGTGGAAGTAGCCACTGTGAGGTTTAAATGAAATCGTGGGTATCAACATGCTTTCTCGGCCCATACAAGCATCTATCTATACACCAGCTTAAAGTCCTGAAAACTTAAAGAAAAAGAAAACTTTCATGTGATAACTTTCTCTAGTCTCCAAGAAGAGCAGGAGGAAGTCTAACAATGAACAGACTCTCCCTGGCTCCATGCCCACAGGCCCGTGCAGGGCACCGCAGCCTCACCAGACAGCACCCCTCGATCCTCAGCGTCGCTGTCGCTGTCCACAATGTCATTATGCTTCTCAATGTCTGCCAAAGACTGGCCATAATGAGTCAATTCTTCATCTTCATTTAGATTGTAGATGCTTTTTTTCTCATGATGTCGCTGACAGAAGAGAAAAAAAGTTTTCTAAAATTACCACATTCATTTCATAGCAAAAAAATATGTATGTGTGTGTTTCCATTATATTTGAAATACGACAATGTAGCCTAAGCAGCCTTAAAGAGTATTCTGGGTCAATGAAGCAATGACTCAGACATAAACGGAACTCATGGCCGGGGGGATTCTTCAATAAGCGCAGGGGCCACTAACCGCCCCAACAATCCCGCTCAGGCCCCTGGCTCTCCACCCAGCAGAGCTGAAGGCAGCAGCTCAGCTGAGAACTCCTGGACACACTGCTGCCGTGTAGCAGAGTTAAGACACATATCTGTTCAGCTAACATTCACAGAAGCGGATGCCTCACCTTTGGCCTAGCCAGGTAAGCACAGGGTTCAAGGGCTATCCCCTGGACCTTCCGAGTGCCCAGGCACATGCAGAGCGTGCAGAATCAGACTTCCCCTTGAGCGTGACTTCTCTGTGAAATGTACAGCAACAGCCCTCCTCCAGTTTCTTTCCATACCTGCTGTTCCAGAGCAAACCTCTTCATCATCTTCTCCTCGGGGGTCATGTTGCTGTTGTATTCTCCAAAGCGTTTATCTCTGAATACGTTGGACTTATCCCTTTCTTTGTACTCCTTTAGTAAAGTCTGTGTACGCTGGAAAACAGGTCATAACACAATCTCACAAAAAACTCGTGATTTCCACTAAAGGGGACATGAGAAGGGTGCACACTTTGAAGTTCAGGGCAATGCTCTGATGTCAGAGTTCACACACAATCCGCTTTCCTCCATGACAGGCTTGCTCTACTGGCGACAGAATTTTGAGAAGACCAAAACAACTCTCTCGATGATAACGGACCAATCACTTTCTTTACCTCTTTAGAGTCTGTCGGTGCCAAAAGGAAGGGTAAAAAGCACACTGGTCAAGCTCAAGGCCTGAACGGCTCCCTCAGACATAACAGCTGCCTTATAGTTTAAGGAAGTGTGCGCCAGAATCATCTGGAAAAGTGGAAACAGGGTTAGACCCTTTCCATCATGGATAGGGTACCATTTCCCTTCAAAGGCACTCCTAAGGAATGTACAGTTGTGGGTTCATACTAGACACAAAGCCATAAACGAGTGAGTGAGGCCACAGTCTAGGCTTCTCCCTTTAGAACACCAGGAGGTGCAGCATTTTAAACACAGATAGCGAGTATCAAATTATTTGCTCTTTTCCCAGCAGCAACAAAAAGAAGAACAAGTTTAACATCATTCAAAGTTGGCTGTCCCGGAGGTTGAATTCCCTAAAGCTGGGAGAGGACAGAGGTGGGTGAGGAACGTGTGGCCTCTGCAACCTGAGACAGCCACGCTGCAAACTCTTCCCCGCTGCAGAAATTCTTCTATTCGCTAAGGAACTGCCACTACAAGGGTGTTGACACAGCGGTTCCAAAAGGAACTGGCACCAAGGCACAATCTAGATGCAATGGAAGGCCCTGGAACGATCCAGTTCAGCGCTTTACAAACCCACCACAAATTTGAGCCTTGGCACACATTGAAAACTGCTGATCTAACCACAGACTTAAGTGCTCTTTGCTTTCTTCAGGGATTCCTCTAATTTGTAAGTCACTGAAAGAATGCTGCGTGCGGCAGCAGGGAATATGTGGTGACTTGGTCATTGCCACTCTGGTTCCAAGTTCTGTTTCAGAAGGAGACAGGCTGGATTTTGCTACAGACATAGGTCACTTCCCCAGGGTTGGAGATGAACTTAAAGGCTAAGAAACCCACATTTAAGGTCAAAACCAGGAGCTGGAAGAGGAGGAAAGGAGGCCGGACGCGGTGGCTCACGCCTGTCATTGCAGCACTTTGGGAGGCTGAGGCAGGCAAATCATGAGGTCAGGAGATCGAGACCATCTTGGGTAACATGGTGAAACCCTGTCTCTATCAAAAATACAAACATTAGCTGGGCATGGTGGCACGTGCTTTTAGTCCCAAGTGCTCGGGAGGCTGAGGCAGAATTGTTCGAACCCAGGAGGTGAAGGTTGCAGTGAGCCGAGACTGCACCACTGCACTCCAGCCTGGCAACAGAGCGAGACTGTCTCAAAAGAAAAACAAAAGAGGAGGAAAGGAGAGTGGAAGGGGTTAAGCAGCAGCTGGGCAAGAGCAGAAGACACTACGGCAGGGACGGAAGCACGCCTGACCCTCCTTTCCATTTAGAGCACATTCCATCCGAAGAGGTCAACCGAAATATTAATCATGTGGACAGGAGAAAAGGATGAGAAAAAACCATTTCTCTGATCTCACTTTGAAATGTGAAAGTTCTAGTGGACTTAAAATGCATCCAAAAACCCCTCTGCTGCCTAAAGAGTAGGAAGCCATCCATTAGTTCAGTAACTCCTTCCAAGGCAATTTTCATCATTTCTTCAAGAATGCTTCAAGCACCAATTTCTCTGCAAACAACCTGAATTCTTAATCCCTAGTAACTTCCTACTGTGTCAGTGCTAAACAATGCTTGTTAAAAACACGTGGGCACAATTTCCTGAACTGGAGTCTATAGACAGCCAGTGTCCTCAAATAGACCAGTGGGCTCTGTCGTCGTCACTTGAATTTAGGAGCCATCGGTTGAATGTTAAGAGACCCTGCTGGGTGCTGGAAGTGAACCATACACAGTACTGAATGAGGTTAAGCTCTCTGGACCTTCGTCACTCTTTATCAGCAGAGTAAAAATTTACAACATCCCACTATTTAAATCACAAGGTCTAGCTGGCAGTCAGACCAGCTAGTCTGACTAGACATTACATGTGCTAGCCTGTACTGCTCCAACTCTGTAGACAGAAGCTGCTTACGGGCCACACTGAGAAGACTTCTGAGGCCTGTCCCTGCAGAGGGAGGGAGAATCACTTGCTTCTAGCAAGAAGGAGGCAGATGGGGCAGGCATCGGCCATCTCGGCCTCTAAAAACATGAGTTCTCATTATCTGGAATACCATTCTATGGGTAGATCTTAGTGAAGAACAACCCTTAGGCTATAAATACATAATATGAGTTATTCTACATTATTCTGATTCTCTTTCTTAAACTATAATAAATGTTGTGACATTATACTGAATTTATGGCATAAAATGGGGATAATAAGAGTAATTCCCCCTCATGAGGGTGAGGATAAAATGTAAACCGCTTGGCACAATGCCTGACCAACTGTAAAGGATCAGTAACCATATTAATAATATAGTTACTGATCAACAACTATAATATAACTTATAAATTATTTCAGAAATAAGGAAACTGAGGCACAGCTGTAAGGTGATATCCTGAAACTGGAACCTGGCAGTCTCAACACAGAGCCTGCCCTCTTCCTACCAGACTGAGTGCCGCCGAGTGCTACAACCAACCAGTAGAGAGAAGCCAACTCAGCCCGTTTATTTCTTTTTGAGACAGTCTCGCTCTGATGCCAGGTGCCAGGCTAGAGTGCAGTGGCGCCATCTCGGCTCACTGCAAACTCCGCCTCCCAGGTTCAAGTGATTCTCCTGCCTCAGCCACCAGAGTAGCTGGGACTACAGGCGCACACCACCACACCCGGCTAATTTTTGTATTTTTAGTTGAGATGGAGTCTCACCATGTTGGCCAGGATGGTCTCGATCTCTACACCTCGTGATCCGCCCACCTTGGCCTCCCAAAGTGTTGGGATTACAGGCGTGAGCCACCGAGCCCGGCCCAGCCTGTTTATTTCTAAGAGACCAGCCCACATGACAAGACCTCCTATGTGCTGCTGGCCGCACGTGCCCCTGCATGTGTCACCGAGCTCGGAGTTAACTGAATGATCTGCTGTCCCTGCTGAGCCCCACACCTCCTGCAGAGCTTGACTCTAATTCCCTCTAGGAAGAAGTTGCAGACTTTCCTATTAGACTTTTTCCTGTGATCTCCTGAGGCACTTAGGTTCCACTTTTGATTTCTTCAAATATTTGTGTTTCTACCGGGGGCCAAGCACTGGAGATCCAAAAAAGGAGCAGCAATTCCCACCCCTCTCCCAGGCCTTCAGCTCAGAGAAGGGAGGTGGACCTGCTCAATACCCGAAGTCGGAGCAACCTGTCCTGTCTGAGCTACACAGCTTGGGTGGTGAACCTGAGCTGGCCCTTTAGAGACTTTGGGAGGTGGGGCGAGCCTTTCTGGACAAACCGAGCAAGACAAGACTCAAGGACAACAGCCAGACTGTGCGGGACTTAAACAACAAGCCGAGAAGGTTAAGCACATAGCAAGTATATACTGTTATTCTTAACAGTTAGTATTTAGAGTATACTTGCTATGTGCTATTATGTGCTATCTTATTTAATTCTCATAAACCACCACGAGGGGTAGGATGTATATTATTATCTCTACTTCAGAAATGAGAAAATTGAGAGGCTTCAGTGGTGAAGACAAATGTGTCTATTCTCGCGACCACAATACCTTATTCTCCCATCCCTGTCCTGGGGTGTGTAATGAGGGGTTCTTGTCAAAGCCAGCTCTAAGTCTATCTTGCCTACTATACATGCTGCCGTCTTTGTGCAATAAGGATAGTATCTGATTTAATTCAAAGACCACCCAGCTTGCACACTATGATGGAATAGAAATCAGGAGCTCATGAAGGCAGGGGCAAGATGTATTTACCTTTATCTCCCAGAACCTAGAAGCAAGCTCCAACAGGAGTGCTCGGGGTACCAAGAAGGCTCTGCAGACGTTGACATGTGGCCAGCCCTTACCATCTGGGTGACCTTAGGAAATTCACTTGTCCTTTTTGTGCCTTATTTTTTTCACCAACCTACGACTGTTATGTTCCTCAGTGAAAAAAAAATTTTTTTAATTATATTTAAAAAGCTAGGAAGCAATGAGTTTCCATAGCGTTACTTTCCAAGGAACAAGGTCACGCGCTTCAGGGGAGAGCTGCTCAAACATCAAACGGTGCATCCCACACAGCCCCTATCCACGGCCCCTAAACCGGCGGGGCCTTAAGTCTAAACGCGGAAGGGTTAACCAGCAGCTGTCCAGGGCGCCGCCCGCAGTGACTGACTCCGCCTGACGGGGTTGGAGGAGTCGCCGAAATGACACGAGTGCAGGGTCTCTAAGAGGTCGAGAGTTTCCAGGTCATTCCAGCCCAGAGAACAGCAGAGGCTTTAGAACTACAAAGTTAGTGCCGTGTCCCTGTCACGGCCTCTGCCACTCAGAGGACAAAACCTACGCAGAGAGAAAGGCGCAGCCGGCCCGAGAACAGCGTGGGGCCCAGATCCTGCCGTCCGGCGCCCTCTGCGCCCCCCGCTTACCTTCCTGAGGGCCCGAGCGCGGGACACCCCCGGCAGCCCCACGTCGTGGCGCGTCTTCCGGCCCAGGATCTGGAACTTCTGTCTGTTGACTTTCACCTCGAACGGATTGGAGCTGGCCTTCGCCGGGCCCCCTCGCGCTTCCGCCGGCGCCCCGGAGGGCTTCCTTCGCGCCTTGACCTTGTTGGCCTTCCCCATGGCTCGCGCTCCGCTACACCTAAGGCGCCGAGCTCTTTAGAGACTCGGAGCCCGACACATCGCAACACGTTCCGGGCCGCGGATCCGCCTCCCTGCCTCGTATCGCGAGAACTGCGCAGCTCGCCTCGGAGCTCGCGAGAAATAAACACCGCGCCCACAGGCTTCTGCTCTACTTATTGCCGATAGGCTCAGTGACTATAACTCCCAGCAGGCCACGCGCCGCGGCCCGCCGCGTACTCCCGGCGCAGGGCCTTCTGGGAGCTGTAGTGCCCCGGGCGCGGCGGCGAGGGGCGCTCTCTCTAGAGCTAAGCCGTTAGCGCCGAGCCTGCCCCGGTGCCGGTGTAGGCGGCGGCGGCAGCGGCGGCCCTGCCAGTGAGCCCCTGCCTGGGGTGGGCCTCGGCATTGACTCGGGGCTGCCCGGGGGCCCGGCCCTGAGGAGAGAGTTGCGCGAGCAAGGCGAGGGCCATGAGGCCGAGAAGAGCCGGGGCGACAGCGCGGCGCGGTGACAGCTGGGACCCGCCGCAGTCTGGCTGCCCCCTCCCCTCGCCCCGAACGCTCCCCTGCTGGCAAGGCTGGCGGCGGCGCCCCTGGTGGCCGTGGCGGTGGCGGCGGCGGGACAGCCCCCCAGGATCGTGTCCAGGGCCGGAGGAACGGGCGGCGCCCGGCGAGCTATGCGCGGAGGCGGCGGCGCCTCCCCGTGTTCCGCCCCCTCGGTCTCCTGGGTCTCGCAGAATCCGCCGGCGGCAACGGCGGCGCCAGGACATGGAGCTTGAGAACATCGTGGCCAACTCGCTGCTGCTGAAAGCGCGTCAAGGTGGGTGCGCGGCAGGCGCCCCCGACTGCCCCAGAGAACCCCGAATCCCGGGGAACCCTGGCCCCGCTGAAGGAACCCAACATTCCCGGAGAACCCCGATTTCCCCGGAGAGCCCCGACACCTCCCACTGGGGGAACCCGGATCCGCACGGAGCCCGAGCCGGGGTCTGGCGGTGCCGTCAGGCTTCCCTGGCCAGGTCCCCAGTCCGCATCTCCTGGGCCAGATGAGCGAAGCTCTTCGTAGTCTGGCGCTGTGTCCTCGTCCTGTCCTCTAGGTGCGACCTCGATGACAGTGTTGCTTCAGCATGGGACCGGCAGTGTCCTGCAGGTGTTGGACAACCTGTCCCGCCGAAAAAGAACCGCGTCTTTATGGTCTTCAGGGGGTCAAAGAGCAGCCTGGAAACCCCTCTGGGCGGGAACCTTCCGTGAACGACTGTCGGGCCATGTCATTTTTAACATAGCTGCTTGGTTTTGAGGTTTGATCCGAGGCTTTATGGTGTGTCAAGTGCGCCTTAGCACAACGTGGTGACAGATGGACAAGCTGGCAAGCATTCACCCTTGTATCAATATGAAAGTATCAGTTGGCCAGCTCTTCAACGGGAGACCCCGGCAATCCTCTGTCTCAGACCTCATGTCTCCCTTTCCTGCCTCTCAAGAGAGCAGGCAACAGAGCCTCGGACCTCAGGTCTCAGTGCCAGCCACAGTGGTTCTTCACACCCCTTCCCTCTTACAGAACTGGTGGTTTCCACCATTTCCTTGCGTGAGGGAGCAGCTCTGCTCGAACTTTGTGCTCCAGGACAGGGTAAATACCGACTCAAGGTGCCACACCAGCCAGCCTGCATATTTAAAAGACAATCTGGAGCCCGGGGTGGTAGCCACGCTTATAGTCCCAGCTACTCTGGAAGCTAAGGTGAGAGGGTCGCTTGAGCCCAGGAGAGTCCAGCCTGGGCAAACACAGCAAGACTTTTTTAAAAAGTTGAAAACAAGGCCGGGCACAGTGGCTCACACCTGTAATCCCAGCACTTTGGGAGGCTGAGGTGGGCAAACCATGAGCAGGAGTTTGAGACCAGCTTGGCCAAAATGGTGAAACCCTGTCTCTACTAAAAACAGAAACAATTAGCTGGGTGTAGTGGCAGGTGCCTGTAATCCCAGCTTTTCGGGAGGTTGAGGCAGGAGAATCAGTTGAACCCGGGAGGCAGAGGTTGCAGTGAGCTGAGTGCGCCAGTGCACTCCAGCCTGGGTGACAAGAGTTGAGATTCCGTCTCCAAAAAAAAAAAAAGTTGAGAACAAAGACTTCATCTTCTCAGTATTTTTGTGTACCAACTCACACTATTTTGAATAGTAGAACTGAGAATGGTGGGGGAAGAGAATGGGATCTTTATCTCTTAAGACACCTAGGGAGTCCCAGAGCGGTGCACATTCTCATCAGCCTCCTTTCAGTGGAGCACTTGACTGTGCCTCTTGTCCCTCACTCTGAACTCCAAATTGGTCACAGAAGAGAATCATCCTTAGTGGAAGCCAGATTGGAGCTCAGCCAGTTTTCTTTTTACATTACCTTCCTATCTGCATATAATTTACAAAAAGGAATTCTACCAAGCCGACTTCCTTATAATGCTGCAGAGATTAGATAGAGGTAAATTATCTATAAATGTTAGCTCTATAAATGCTAGGCAACATAAAACCAGTTTTGCCACAAAGCCCAGGACCACAGTGGTAGTTTGAAAAACAAAAGTTTTAATTTCTTTCCCTGAAGTATCTCATATTAGCTCCGTGGTGTGTGATTATGAGGTCTGTCTCATTGAGTGAGAGCATTTGCTCCTGTGTTCAGTAAGTCATTATGTACAGTTTGATTAATGGTTAGAGAGGTTGAACACATAGTATTAGAAATATGTGGATATATGCTGAGTGTTGGTTATAATTTAGGGCTGTTTTCCCAAGTTGATGTCTGCATTTGTTACTTGCAGGTGTCTCTCACGAAGTACCAGGAGGTGTCTTGGACACAGAACTGTTCATGGACAGACAGCTGCTTGTTTAGCTTCTTTGGCTCACGTACTAGAAAATTCACCTTTGAAATGAATGAACATTGCACAAGAGTTCAATTCTAGTCCTGAGAAGTGCAATGTTGATTTAATATTATTAGTGAGTCTGGTCATGTCCTGGATTTATTTCAAATAGAATCAGTCAATCT
>PVKP010042580.1:0-17965 GCA_004027715.1 Plecturocebus donacophilus
CTCTACAAAATAAAATGTGTTTATTTTTTATGTTATTATTATTATTTTATTTGAGACAGAGTCTCCGTCACCCGGCTGGAGTGCAGTGGCCCAATCCCAGCTCACAGCAACCTTCACTGCCCTGGTTCAAGTGATTCTCCTACCTCAGGCTCCCAAGTAGCTGGGATTACAGATGCACACCACCTCGCTGGCTAATTTCTGTATTTTTAGTAGAAATAGCATTTCACCATGTTAGCCAGGCTGGTCTCGAACTCCTGACCTCAGGTGATCCACCTAGTCAGCCTCCCAAAGTGCTGGGATTACAGGTGTGAGCCACCATGCCCGGCCCAAATTTTTCTCAATTAATAATAACAATAAAGGAGTAAATGAGTCACCACCTCTACCCCCAGCAGGGCCGCAGTGTTGTGAGGATTCACACCAACTATAGGTTGAGGCAGCGGGGAGTCAAGAGCCGCCATGTGTGGCTCAAAAACCTGTCCCGCCTCTGCAGCTGGCATGTCTGTGACAAGTCATTATATATCTATGCATCCATTTCTCAGCCTAGAAATAATAGGCATGAAGCAACTGATTTCAGCTACTGATACAAATCCCTACACATGGATGCCCACGTCAAACCCGGCTCTGTCATGGTGTCAGCTGAGGACATGAACCCCCAACCAAGCCAGCGCCCTGGACTGCAATTCCTGCAGCAGAGGCAGGCCCTGTGGCTTCAGCTCTTTTCTCCCGGGTGACTCGGTCCTCGGGGAAAGAGGCCACAGGGCAGACTCCCTGGAATGTCCCACAGTGACTCAATCAACCCGCCACGTCGTGCTGCTCATAACAGAGTTTTCAGGTCCTGAACCACATCATCAGTGTGGTTAGGCCTCTTTCAAGCAGGATCAGCAAATCCCTCCTCCACTGAAAGGCCACACAGCAGCCCCGTGTGCAGAAGCTCATGCACAACACACGGCATGGGTCACGCTGCGGCGCTAAGACGGGCAGTCAGGGGGAAGGTGGCTTTCCCCGAGGCCACCTCTCTGCTGGTGCCTGTGGAGTGGGAATAACATCCTGTGTAAGAAACCATACCCTGGAGTTCCACGTGCCACCAAAGCAAAGCCCAGGTGGGGCTATCTACACAGGACCTGGGCAAATGTGCCCCTTCCTCAAGAGGCCCTATGTCCACTCCAGGAGATTGGTCATAATATATGGGCCTTGTTAGAACAACACATTTTGCTGTATCTAACATAAACAAGCATCATACTTAATACATGAATCTATTATTTGAACAATACCCGCTTAGATGTGGCTCCCTTGTGCAGTGTCCAACCTGTGCCACTGTAAGTGACAATCCTGAGGGTTGGCCCACACTAAAGTCTGAGTACTCGCCAAATGCTAGAGAAAGGTGAGCACAGCCAGGGTTTGCAGTGGGTCCTGGACAACTACATTGTGTTTTTGAACTTTTTTCCTTAATGGGGAGAAAAGGTCCCTGGAGCAATACAGTTTTAAACCAATCTACAGCTCACATATTCAAAATGGAACATCTCTCTAAAAGTTTGACCTAAAAAAATCCCTCAGCATGTAAAGAATCATGATATCCAGTCACAAATGGTTTTGGAACAGGAGTCCAGACACATTTTTATTGTTATTATTTTTATTTTAGATAGAGTCTCGCTCTGTCATCCAGACTGGAGTGCAATGGCATGATCTCAGCTCACTGCAGCCTCCGCCTCCTGTGTTCAAGCGATTCTCCTGCCTCAGCCTCCTGTGCAGCTGGGATTACAGGCGCCCACCACCACGCCCAGCTAATTTGTGTGTTTTTAGTAGAGACCAGATTTCACCATGTTGGCCAGGCTGGTCTCGAACTCCTGACCTCATGTTATCCACCCACCTCTGCCTCCCAAAGTGCTGGGATTACCGGCGTGAGCCACCCCACCCAGCCCAGAGCCATCTGAAGCATATTTTAGTCCTTAGGAAAAATTGAGCTAAGATAGCACTGGCTCCAAGCCACTGTCCCAGGACAAAAGAAGACACATTGCAGGACTGTGAATCAGCAAGCAGTGCCTTCCAGGGAGCAACAATTACTAACGGTAGATTTACAATCCTACGGGCATGAAGCATCCCCCATCTGGCGTCCTTCTGCCACCAGACATGACTCTCCTGCTTAGCGACAGGAGAGAATGATACCTTTTCCCTTCAATGAAGCTGCCCATGTCCCATCAGGCAGACACTCTGGGCAGTAAGTCTGCCACTGACATACACTGAAGGCCGAGGGTGACTGGTTCAGGTTTGGTGAGTGCATGGGGCAAGAGGGAGTAAACTGCTTTTCAGCATCCTTTGGGTTTTCTCTAAAAAATGAATATGGGCTCGAGGGTTCTCTATATATGCAGGATGTTAACCTCTTATCAGATACATGATCTGAAATGATCTCTCATTCTGTCACTTCCCTATTTTGTTAATAGTGACCTTTGGTGCACAAAAGTTTTTCATATCGATGATGTCCAATTCCTCTATTTTTCATTTTGTTCCCTGTGCCTTTGCTGTCACAGCTAAGAAATCATAGCAGATCCAATGTTGTGAATCTTTCTCCCTGATTGAGACAGGATATGGCTCTGTCACCCAGGCTGGAGTGCAGTGGCACGATCTTGGCTCACTACAGGTTCAACCTCCCATGTTCAAGTGATCCTCCCACCTCAGCCTCCTAAGTAGCTCAGACCACAGGCGTGCACCACCATGCTCAGCTAATTTTTTTTGTTTTGTTTTGTTTTGTTTTGTTTTTTTAAGAGACAGGGTTTTGCCATGTTGCCCAGGCTGGTGTTGAACTCCCAGGCTCAATCAATCCATCTACCTGAGCTTCCCAAAGTGCTAGGATTACAGGCATAAACCACCACACTCAACCTCCCTGTTTTATTCTAAGAAAACAAGAGCTCTTACATTTAGGTCTTTGGTGTGTTTTGGGTTAATTTCTGTATGTTTTTAGGTAAGGGTCAGGCTTAATTAGCACTTGCTAAATGAAATAAGCCAATTTCTTTCTTTTGTATGTGGATATCCAGTTTTTCCAGTGTCCTTTGTTGAAAAGACTGCCCTTTCCCTACTGAATGGTCTTAGCACCCTTCTCAAAAATCATTTGACCATATGTGCATGGCTTTATTTCTAGGCTCTCTATTCGATTCCATTGGTCTATATGTCTGTCTTTATGTTAGTACCACACTGTTTTGATTACTATAGCTTTGTAATAAGTTTTGAGATCAGGAAGCATGAGTCCTCCAACTTTGTTCATTTTTTTAAAGAAACAAATAAAACAATCTAATTCAAAAATAGGCAAAGGACTTGAATAGACATTTCTCCAAAGAAGATATACAAATGGCCAATAAGCTCATGAAAAGATGTTCAACATCACTAATTATTAGGGAAATGAAAATCAAAACCATAATACCACTTCACACTCATTAGGGTGACTACTATCAAGAAAATAGAAAATAAGTGTTGTAAAAATAAGTGTTAATAAAGTAAGTGTTAGTGTGATATGAAAAAACTGGACCCCTTCAGCGTTGCTAGTGGGGAAGTATAATAAAACGGGGCAGCAGATATTGAAAATTCCAAGGCAGTTCCTCAGTAAATTAAACATAGAATAACCATTTGATCCAGTAATTCCACTTCAGAGTATACACACAAAAGAATTTAAAGTAGGAACTCCAATAAATATTTGTACACCAACATACCCAGCAGCATTATTCACAATGGCCTAGAGGCAGAAACAACACAAATGTCCGTCAAAGGATGAAAGGATCGACAAAGCATGGTATAACCATGAAACAGAATATTATTCATCCCTAAAAAGGAATGAAATTCTGATGCACTCTATACAACATGAGTGAACCTTGAGGACACATTGCTAACTCAAATAAGCCAGACACAAAAGAACAAATACATTATGATTTCACTTATATGTGGTACCTAGAGTAGTTAAATTCATAAAGACAGAATGTAGGTCAGTAGGGGAAGGGGAGGATGGAGAGTTACTGTTTAATGGGTACAGAGTTTCAATACAGCAGGATGAAAAGCTCTAAAGACAGATGCTGGTGATGTTTGCACAATGCAAGTATACTTAATGCCAATCAACTTAATGCTTAAAAGTGGCTAAAATGGCAAATTTTATATTGTGCATAGTTTGCCACAATTTAAAAAATGAACATGAAGTTCTTAAATTCAAAATTATTTTCTATTGAAGTATTTATGTGTCTGCCCTTGAAAAAATTATTCATATGAAGAGATAGTTTAACAGTGCCAAAATACTCCCTAAAAACCACCCTAATGAGTGATTTTGTCTAAACATATGAACACATGAATCCTTCATTCAGAAATCCCTTCAGATCAGTTACTTCCCCTTGGTTTCCATTCTGTTCATTGAAATAGAAAAAATAATGGTGGTCATGAAAACGTTGTTGTACATTATCAGCTGATCATCTAGAGTAGACGTCAGCAAACTTTTTCTGTAAATTTTTAGGTAGCAAATTTCAGGCTTTGCCAGCTATAATGTCTCTGTTGCAACTGCTCAACCTGCTGCAAACACAGCCATAGATATAAGAACGGGTAAAAATGGCCGTGTTCCAATAAAACTTTATTTACAAAAGCAGGCGATGGGCCAATTTGGCCTGCAAGCTGTTGTTTGCCAACTCCCAAAAGAGCAGGGAGCCTTTAGTAAACTGAAATATTGACGAGCCCAGTAACCAGCCCACCTGATCATGGTTCTTCCTCTGTTCCAAAAACAGTGAATCAAAACCCCAACGAAGCAAGTTAGTAGTGGGGTAGTCATGACAATTCAGGACCAAGATGTAGGCTGCCTAAAGGGACCTCATTATCAAGGAGTGACGGACAGGGCTCAGAGGACATCAGAAGAGATACAGATAAAGAAGTAGTCCTGGAAGGAACGCCGACACTCAGAGAACATCGGGGAAACTCCAGTCACCCAGTTAGATACTTGAGATACAAAAAACGTCTCGGTTAAATTCATGTATTCAAAGTGACTTGGACCTTCTAATCAATTCAATTTTTGAGTTGCTACTATGTACAAAGCCAAAGACATCGTGAAATCAAAAATGAATAAAATCAGCCAGGTGTGGTGGCTTATGCCTGTGATCCTAGGACTTTAGGAGGCTGAGGGGGGTGGCACTTGAGCCCAGGAGTTCAGGACCAGCCTGGGCAATAAGGCAAAACCCTGTCTCTACTAAAAATACAAAAATTAGCCAGGCATGCTGGCTTATGCTTAGTCCCAGCTACTTGGGAGGCTGAAAGGGAGGATTGCTTGAGCCTGAGAGGTGGAGGTTGCAGTGAGCCATTATCAAGCCGCTGCACTCCAGCCTGGGTGACAAGAGTGAAACCCCCACCTCAAAAAAGAAAAAAGAATAAATAAAATTAAGAACCTATCTCAGGAAGATTCTTATCTAGAAACACAGGGAGAAAGCAAAAATTTTGAAGGGCAAGGTTTTATTACATTAATCATAAAATCTGATTTGAGAGTCTTGGCTCTACTTAGTTTAAATGGACCCGTCTAAAAATCTCTCAGGGACATGACAAGCAATCCAATCTGCTGGGAAAACACTCCTTTTAGTGGTGATGTGTTTGTTTTATCTTTCCTCTTAAGGAGAATAGTAACAAAATATTCAAAAATAGGATCCATCTTTCCTTTAAAATAAAACAAAAGTAGGCCAGACGCAGTGGCTCATGTCTACAATCTTAGCAATTTGGGAGGAAGAGGCAAGTGGATCACTTGAGCTCAGGAGTTCGAGACCAGCCTGGGCAACATGGTGAAACTCTGTCTCTACAGAAAAACAAAATAAAAGTCTGGGCATGTGGCACACCTGTAATCCCAACACTGTGGGAGGCTGAGGAAAGTGGATCACCTGAGGTCAGGAATTCAAAACCGGCCTGGCCAACCTAGTGAAACCCCATCTCTACTAAAAATGCAAAGATTAGCTGGGCGTGGTGGCGTGCACCTGTAATCCCAATGACTTGGGAGGCTGAGGTACGAGAATCGCTTGAAGGGAGGCAAAGTTTGCAGTGAGCTGAGATTGCACCACTGTACTCCAGCCTGGGCAACAGAGTGAGACTCCGTCTCAAGAAAACAAAACAAAATAAAAAATTTAGCCAGGCCTGATTGTGCACACCTGTGGTCCCAGTTACTTGGTGGATGCGAGGGGAATTGCTTGAGCCTAGTGGCTTGAGGCTGCAGTGAGCCAAGATCCCACCACTGCACTCCCGCCTAGGTGACAAGGTGAGACAAAACATAAAATAAAATAAAACAAAAACATAGACTAACTTTTTTATATGGGAAATAAACATGACTTCATAAAGATATCCTCTTAGGAGTATAAGCACACATAAACTAGGGTCTCCATTTGTAATTCAAAGAAAGCTTTACAGAATCATCCTTGTGGAAGCCATTTGATGAATTGCAGGGGTGAGGGGTGTTTACTGAGCACTCCAGCAGAGAGGGAAGGCAGGCAGGGCATTGTGATAAGAGTCAGCTACGTATTGACTGGCACCTGCTTCTTTTAACGTGTGAGCCTGAGTGTTTCAAGCCCATGCAGCCAATCTGATGCCGTTCTCATAACCTTGTGAGGGGATGGATTGTATCTAAACTGCCCATGCAGAAGAATACAACTCTGAAAATTCACTTGAAGAACTCAATCACGTTTACCACTGGAGGGAGGAATAAAGGTTATTTTCCTTCATAATTATAGGATACAATAATTATCCTGGTTAGTTACATGATGAATCATTGAATTATCAGAGGTTATGTTGAAGCTTACCTTTCTAAATTATTTTAGTTCCCCAATTATTAGAAATAGAGTGAAAGTCTGAGTAGATTGCTTATATATTATATTTAAACATTTTTAACTTGAGTATTAATATTGTCATCTTTCTGCTTCTAAGCTTGTATATCAAGTAATAAAATGTCATAGTTGTTAAAAAAAATAATAATAAAGTAAAAGATGTGCATTTACAGAGAGGAGCCAGAAGAGGGCACCATCTCTATATGTTTAGCAGATGCCAAAAGAGGAAGGATGCAAGCTTGTTTTCTAGTTATTAGTGATCTAAACAAGTTCCATCAAAATTCTTTACTAACTTTGCTACTTTACCTAACATACATTAAAAAAATTACTCGGGGGCCTGTTAAACACTGTGTTTTTTTTCTTTTTTTGAAATGGAGTCGCTCTGTCGCCCAGGCTGGATTGTAACGGTGCAATCTTGGCTCACTTCAATCTCCACCTTCTGGGTTCAAGTGATTCTCCTGCCTCAACCCCTCGAGCAGCTGGGATTACAAACATGCACCACCATGCCTGGCTAATTTTTGTATTTTTAGTAGAGACGTGGTCTCACCATGTTGGCCAGGCTGGTCTCAGACTCCTGCCCTCAAGCAACCTCCCACCTCAGCCTCCCAAAGTGCTGGGATTACAGGCATGAGCCACTGCCCCCAGCCAAACATTCACTCCTGAGCCCTACCTGGCCCCACCAAATCAGAATCTGTCTGTGAGGCCAGGAACGTTGAATTTGAATCAGCTTGCAGCTGATCCTGGAGCATGGGTCCAGAAGCCACATTAAAAACCCTCTGCACAGACTGCCAAATGCCTGTGGATGGAGGAACAGAAGGTGACGATGCCAAGTTGTCCTAGGGAGCTTCCTAAAGGCAAGAGATCCTACGAAGGTCTGGGTGCTTTGATAATTCAGATGCTCTACAGATGAACCACCACTGTGGCATCAAAGAGATTATTTTAAGACCACGAAACTAAATACCAAGTCATGAAATCTTAGGGGAAAAAGCCAGCCTATAATCAGAAAAATTTTTAAATAAACCAAAATATTTAAAATATTTTGTACCATTTTTCTACAAAATGAAGAATTGAGGCTTATTTTTTTTTTCTTTTTAAATGGTTTTAATGGTTGAAAAAATAGGACAACAGACATTGCCACATTTAATCTATTATTGTTTACTGGATTCCTACTTATACCTTGTCTACTTCCAAGGAAATTTGGAGGCATTTTATCTTAAATTGCACATATCCAGTAAGATCATCAAAAGAGAAATAAGTAGAGTTGGGTGTGGTGGCTCATGCCTGTAATCCCAGCACTTTAGGAAGCTGAGGCGGGCGGATCACTTGAGGTCAAGAGATCGAGACCATCCTGACCAACATGGTGAAACCCTGTCTCTGCTAAAATACAAAAAATCAGCCAGGCATGGTGGTGCCCGCCTGTAGTCCCAGCTACTCGGGGAGGCTGAGGCAGGGGAATTGCTCGAACCCAGGACGTAGAGGTTGCAGTGAGCCGAGATCTGCCACTGCACTCCAGCCTGGTGAGAGAGCAAATCAAAAAAAAAAAAAAAAAGAAGAAGAAGAAGAAGAAGAAAAGAAAAAAGAGAGCGAGAATAAGTAAAAGGTGAGAGAGCAATCAAAAAAAAAGAAGAAGAAGAAGAAGAAGAAAAGAAAAAAGAGAGCGAGAATAAGTAAAAGCTAATAAGAAAACTGGGTGCAGAGAGTGTAGTGATTCCTAGAATTACTGCAACTGAATGTACATTTAGCTTTAGACTTCCTGGTGCCAAAAGGGAAAAGAAGTCTACATTTGTAAGGTGCCTACTCAGCGCTGGGCACTGACAATGGGCACTACACCTGCTAACATATCTTCTTGCTCAGTAACCATATCCTTGCTCAATTTATTCATTCACTTATTCCTTCACTCATGGCTCCTGCTTTCAAAGGTTCAAAATCTGGCTAAGGCCAAATGACCAGGAGTTGCAGGGGAAGGGGACGGTGTTGTGTGTCCTCTATGAGACAGCACCTCCTGGAGTGCAGGGCGTGAGGATAGGATAGTGCTCCACACAGTGCCAATCGATGGCCCTGGGTTACAACGCAATGGGAAAGGAACCGGTTATGTAACAAGTGGTACTGGGAACATCACAAATTGGAAGAAAAAAAATTGTATTGGGCCTCCTGATTATTGTAAAGAGTTAACACAGTGGCTCGTGCCTATAATTCCAGGACTTTGGGAGGCCAAGGTGGGTGAATCACTTGAGGCCAGGAGTTTGAGACCAGCCTGGCCAACATAATGAAACCCTGTCTCTGCTAAAAATACAAAAATCGGCCAGTCATTACAGGATTACACATGCCTGTAATCCCAGCTACTCAGGAGGCTGAGACAGGAGAATCGCTTGAAACCAGGTGGCGGAGGCCACAGTGAGCCAAGATTGTGCCACAGCTTGGGCAACAGAGCAAGACCCTTTTTCGAGGAAATTAGAAGAAAATTAAGGTGGATATTTAACCCATCACAGGATAAGAAAGAAGCATAAAAGCAAAAGAAGAAATTTTACAGGAAAAGGAGATTTGCCTACGAGCAAACAAAACAACTTCTGTGTGTCAAAACATAAAGTTATAAACAAGACTAAGTACTAGGAAGATACATATGCAAACAACATGATTGAAAAGGGCTAATCACCTTCATATACCAAGAACATCTACAGAAGGTTGAAAAGTGGAAGAGAGTCAATCCTTTTGTTATTAGATGAATTCAAATCAAAACGATGAGAGAACCATTTGGGATGGCCAATGTGGTTTTTCCAAATTGACAAAGTTGTTTGTTGGTCTGCTTGTTGGTTTATTTTTAAGGATAATTCCACTCCCTCTCTGGAGGCAACATTCCTGACATTCATCTTGTTCTCTTTCTAGAAATATTCAGAGATGTGCTAAGAGATATCTACAAGGATGTTCTTTGATTATCATTTTAATAACACTATAAACTTTCCAAAATGCAATAGAAAACTGGAAATCCTCTAACTATCCAACAATAGTTATTTGGTTAAACATGATGTCACATTCCTATGAGGGAGTGAGAGGCAGTCATCAGAAATCATATAGCCAATGATATCTATAGATACCGAAAAGGTTCCTTGTAAATTATTACATGAAGAAACATTAGGATAAAACTGTACAATTTGATTTCAATTATGTAAATAGCTTGATTCATGTGAAATTGCTTCTACTCAACAATTTTCCTCCTAAAAATACCAATTTCTTATGGTTCAACCTAAATACTTTAAAAATGTGTATGTGACCAGGTGTGGTGGCTCACGCCTGTAATTCCAGCATTTTGGGAGGCCAAGGCAAGCAGATCACAAGGTAAGGAGTTCAATACCACCCTGGCTAACATGGCTGAAACCCCATCTCTACTAAAAATACAAAAAGTTAGCTGGGCATTGTGGCATGCACCTGTAGTCCCTCAGCTACTTGGGAAGCTGAGGCAGAAGAATTGCTTGATCCTGGGAGGCAGAGGTTGCAGTGAGCCAAGATTGCAACACTGCACTCCAGCCTGGGTGACAGAGCGACACTCTGTCTCAAAAAAAAATGTGTATCTACACACACATGTATTCACACATACATCTATGTACCCAAAAGCATAGATACATACACTCACAAAAGAACAGAAATTGTATATACTAAAATGTCAACAATTGTTCTCTGGGTGAAGCTGCTGTATTTTTAACATTGCTGTTTATGATTTTCTTCATTTTCCAGTTTTTAATTTTTAAATTTATTTTATTTTATTTTTAGAGACAAGGTCTCACTACGTTGCCCAGGCTGGTCGTGAACTCCTGGGCTCAAGCGATCCTCCCACCTTAGCCTCCCAAAGTACTGGGATTACAGGCATGAGCCACTGTATCTGGCATCTAGTTTTTTACATGATTGTAATTTGAAATCATGCCTCAAATGTCATAACTTAATCGGGGCCAGAGTGTGGGAAGAAGGAAACTTACATACTCTGCCAACCTGTTGTAAATAAGCACACACTCCCAGAGGGTAATCTGGCAAAACATCAAAAGCCTTTCAAGTGTTTATACACTTGACCAACCATTCTTCTTCTAAGAATCTACCCCCCAAAAATAAACAGACACGCCAAGATACGGTACAAGATGCTCATCACAGAGTTATCCATAACATGAAAAATCAAATACAGTGATATACTCACTGACACTTGGGAGCAGGCTAAATAAACTGTAGTGCATATATCTGGTGTATCTTATAGAGGCATCAATACATTTTGGAAGAAGTCTTAATAATATAGGAAAATGTTTATGCCAAGTTCAATTGTAAAAGCAAGATAAAACCATATATAGTCTGATCACAGTACATTTGAAATTGGTAAGTCTATCTGTGCACACACATACACACAGGCTCGCCTGGAAAGAAGGCTGGGAGGATGCAGGTGTGTGCATGCGCATGTGCGTGCACGAGTATGTAATTTGCAGTAATTTGGGATTGTGATCATATTTCCATTGCGTCTAAATACTATTCTGTGTTTCCCAAATGTCTGCAATGTTTGCATTACTTCTGAAATCAGAAAGTAAGTAACTTCCTTTAAAAGAGAAAAGGAACTCCCTCTCTTCACAGAATAGAGGAGGGACCGAGGGGGAAGCAGATGGGGTCAGTGGGAGCCAGTTAGGAGCTGCTACGTTGGAAGTGAGAATGAAGGGAGAGGAAGATTCCAGAGACTTGGGAGGCAGAAATGTCAGGATTTGCTGACTGACTGGATTAGGGGCAGAATGAGGAACAAAGGAGTCAAGCATGATTCATCTGTCTGTGGATTTGGAGACAGAGTGAGAGGTGTTGCCATTCTCCCAGGATAAGGACCACAGGATTTGGCAGCCGTCTCCAAGATGGTCCCAGTGCTTCTTGCCTCCTGATACCCAAACCCTTTTGTAGTCTCCTCTGACCAGGGCTGACCTGTGGGACCAGGAGGACACAGCAGAAACGACAGGGTGTGGCTTCTGAAGCTAGGCCATAAAAGATACCGTGGGGCTCTGCTTTTCTCTCTCTCGGATCACTTGCCCTGCAGGAAGCTGGCCGCCATGTCAGGAGGACACTCAAGCAGCTCTGTGGAGACATCCACATGGTGAGGAGCCAAGTCCTCCTCCCAACACCAGCAGTCACTGGCCAGGTTTGAGGGCAAGCCCCGACAGCACAGATTCCCCCAGCCCAGGCAAGGCTTCCACCGAAGACAGAAGAAGACAGAAACTAGGTAAAAGAATGTTACTTGCTTTATATCACTGGGTTTGAGGGGAATTTGCTATACAGCAATAGATCAACAGTGCACGGAAAGAGAAACAGGCTGGAGCTGTCTGCACCCTTTTGTGGTTTAAACCACCATCTAGTTTTTCTAACTTCCGCTCAGGATGTAGAGGCTGGAAAGAGTACTGCCCCCACCATAACAACGAAAACGCTAGAGAACATGCAAAGCCACACTTTTTCCGGAACACATCCGAGAACTGAGGTTGCAGCTGCCTGCCTATTAGAGTCCAGTGGGGGCTGCCAGAGGGAGACCAGAGCCAGGAGGAGGGAGAAGGGGCTCACGCCTTCCTCCTGACCTGTGTCCGGCCGGCATCAGCTCAGCAGCGTCGGACGGGGTCAGCCTCCTGCAGCTGCCAGCTCTGTTCTCTCCCGGTTACCTTTTTGCCTCCAATTCCTGGCTAACCAAACCCTAAAGTAAATTCCTGTTGAAATCACCAGACAGTTTCTATTTTCCCAAGTGGATCTTAACTGCTAAAGCACACAAATTCAATTCAAGTCCTCAATGACTGCACCTGGTTCTCTTTTAGGGGCACAAATAGGAGCGTGGAGGAATTCCTGCGTGTCCACCCGAGCCTCTGTCATCTGACCCTTGGTTACCTTTCCTGACTCACCTGCAAACTCCACCCCACATGGTCTAACTCATAGCACTACTTGTGCGCTCCCAACCTGGCATCGTTCTCCGGAGTTCCATGCCTCTTACCCCAACTGTGCTGATATAGAACAATAGGACAATCAGGCACCTTGGCATTTGAGGAAGGATTGTAGAGAAGGAGGGAATTTGGGGTTTTTTATGTTTATTTTATACATTGATAGAAATGGCATCAGCAAAAAAGAATGATTTATGCATAGGATGATTTTCCTAACTCTGGTTTGTCCTTATTGATGTTTTTATTCTTACATAAAGTCACAAGGCAAGAAAGAAAACCCTAAAATGCCAGTCTCATCCCTTTCCTTTTTTTTTTTTTTTTTTTTTGAGACAGAGTCTCGCTCTGTCCCCCAGGCTGGAGTACAGTGGCACAATCTTGGCTCACTGCAATCTCTGCCTCCTGGGTTCAAGAGATTCTCCTGCCTCAGCCTCCTGAGTAGCTGGGATTACAGGTGCCCACCACTGTCCCTGACTAATTTGTGTATTTTTAGTAGAGATGGGGTTTTGCCACATTGGTCAGGCTGGTCTCAAACACTTGACCTCATGATCCACCCACCTCAGCCTCCCAAAGTGCTGAGATTACAGGTGTGAGCCCGCAAAAAGGGAAACACCTGACCTATTTCCCTTTTTAATCTTAAGTCACCGTGATAACATACTTCTCCCACTCACTCAGGTGAGGTGACGTGCTGAAAAGATGACAAGATCGTAATGTGTTTGCACACACATTCATGCACACATGCGTGGACACACATGAAGACTAATTTACCTGAAATAATGATGCTAGAACTTCCAATGACGTAGAAAACGTTTTCAGTGAAGGAGATGTCTGCACTGAGTTGGCAGTGAGAAATGACAGAAACTTTACCTCCTACGGCATTGCTGCTTTATCAGCTAGGAATTGTTACGGAAAAGGGTAGAATCAACCGTTTGAAGAAGGCTCCAGCCCTCCAACAAAAAAGCGTTTTCAAGAACATAAAAGTGGCCAGGTGCAGTGGCTCACACCTTTAATCCCAGCACTTTGGGAAGCCAAGGCAGGCAGATCACTTGAGGTCAGGAGTTTGACACCAGCCAACAAGGTGAGACCCCATCTCTACAAAAAATACAGAAATTGGCCTGACGTGGTGGCGTGAGGCTGAGGCAGGAGAATCGCTTGAACCCGGGAGGTAGAGGTTGCAGTGAGCCGAGTTCGTGCCACTGCACTCCAGCCTGGATGACAGAGCGGGACTCCATCTCAAAAAGAAAGAAAAAAAGAGAGAGAAAAACATAAAAGCAATAAAATCAGAGAAAGGTCCTGTGCTCGCAGCTGTTTCGCCAAGGTCACGCATCCCACGTGGGATGATGGCACCCCTAAGGGCTCAAAGTCGGCAGCAAATCCTCTCTATTTCAACAGTCCATGGCTCTCCAAAAGGCCTCGGTACATAGACGGATATATGATATCTGTGATATCAAAATGTTACGGTGGCGATTTTGAAAAAGTGTCTAAAAAGGCTGTGTGGGGTAGAGGAGAGGGTGACGGCGGGAAGGTGTTGAGAAGCGCTGGCTTAGAGAAAGGCGGACAAGCCTGTTTCATTCCACTGCCTGGCACACACCTTAGTATTAGGTTTTCCTCCAGGTTTCCAATAAACTTGGCAGAAGCAGCATTTTTTTCTTGAGTAAGAAGAGCCAGGAATATAAGCCATGGAAGAATTTAGTACCAAACAAATCTATACCTGGGCCAACCTACCCTTTATAAAAGCTGAATATCAATTCAAATAAATGGCTGCCTTTACTGCCAACACATTTTTGGGTGAGGTCATATGGCTTATTTCTCTACCTGCAAATTGCCGCTTTTTCTAGAAAAGAGCCACCGCGGCCCTCTGAGTCCGGCTGTGAGTCCAGGTCCCCGTCACCACGTCACGGAGCAGGGGTGCTCCCGCGTTCCCGATACAGTCGGATGTGGTCCCCACGGCACCTGCCTGCACTGCACTGCGACGGCGCCTGTGCGCGCCTCTGTCCTGGTGCCTTGTCCTGGCACTTCTGTGATCAAAGCACAAATCATCCTCTCCACAGTTCCAGGTCCTAGCTACCAGTTACACTGGCCTGCCATCCATTGCAAATACTTTTGAAAAAGAAAATAAACTTTTAATCCAAGAAATACAAGCTCCCTTTAAATGATCAGGTCTAGAGAGACACTGAAATGAGACTGCAATCACCTCCCCCAACTTGGACTAACTAGTCATTTCAAAGCCACCTGCTGCATGGACTCTAGATTGAGTGTCACCACCAATGGCCATAAATTATCCTAACAATGCCATAAGGACACCATAACTCACACCCTATAGCTCAGCAACAGGTAGTCAATCATGAATCAATGGAATTTCTTTTTTGTTGTTGTTGTTGTTGTTTGTTTTTGAGACGGAGTCTCATGCTGTCGCCCGGGCTACAGTACAATGGCATGATCTCGGCTCACTGCAACCTCCACCTCCCAGGTTCGAGTGATTCTCCTGCCTCAGCCTCCCGTAGCTGG
Organism: Plecturocebus donacophilus; assembly: GCA_004027715.1. Classification (NCBI taxonomy): domain Eukaryota; kingdom Metazoa; phylum Chordata; class Mammalia; order Primates; family Pitheciidae; genus Plecturocebus; species Plecturocebus donacophilus. Next base: position 15,245 of record PVKP010042580.1, read on the forward strand.
GACTATAGGCACCCGCCACCATGCCCAGCTAATGTTTGTATTTTTAGTGGAGACAGGGTTTCACCATGTTGGCCAGGCTGGTCTCGAACTCCTGGCCTCATGATTCACCTGCCTTGGCCTCCCAAAGTGTCGGGATTACAGGCGTGAGCCACTGCACCCAGCCCGAATCAATGGTATTTCTGTAAACCAATGAGAATTCCTGAAAACCAGCATCTGTAATTGCCTCTCTCCTGATTCACTCTTATTTAAAAAAAAAAAAAAAAACAGAAACTCGAGCCTCTCTTTTGTTCCCCAGAGCACTTGGAAGTGTTTCCTGGGCTGCAGATCTCAGCCTTGGCCCATATAAACTTTCCACCTAGATTCGTTTTGCCTCAGTTTCCTTCTTGAGGTCAACATCTCATTATGAGACATTCATGGTACACAGACGAAATGCAAGTTCCCACTCACATAATCACAACATGCGCTCACTCCGCAACCATCAACATCTGCTCAGTTCAAATGCTTCAGTTATTCAATAATTTTGCTCAAGTATCATAAACAAGGTATTGTGCTTTGGTGCTATGGGGGCTAACAAGATTTTAAAATCAGTCACTGCTTGTAGAGAGAAACAGAAGCGCACAAATAATGCTACAATATAAGGCACTTTGCAACAATTACAGAAGAGGATTCCAAACCCGGCGCTGATGGTGTTTCAGAGGAGGGGACATGACGCCTAGAAGCAGGAAGCCAGGGAAACCTCACGGTGCAGGAGCCTTAAAGGATGGGGCCCACCTCCGAGCGGGAAACGCAGCAGAGGAAGAGTCGCAGGCAGAGGGAGTTAAGCAGAGAGCACCAGCAAATGGAACAGCAAGACGGGGGGCCCGCGGACTAAACCCATCATGTTGCTTATATTCAAAAGTCTTAACGTCAAATATTTTTAAACTAGGAATATATCATTTTACTTAAGTAAAAAAGAGAAGAGCATTTACCTCCAGTTGGAAATTTCTTGGCTCGTTCCTCAAAGAACCATTCTCCAGTTTTTATTTTGACATTTCTGAAAAATGAGCAGAGAGGAAGCTTCAGAGAGGGAAGATATGAATAGTGCTAGATTTACCCCTTGTTTTTTCTTTTTTTGAGGCAGAGTCTCACTCTGTCACCAGGCTGGAGGGCAGTGGCGCAATCTCGGCTCACTGCAAACTCAGCCTCCCGGGTTCAAGCAATTCTCCTGCCTCAGCCTCCAGAGTAGCTGGGACTACAGGTATGTGCCACCACACCCGGCTAATTTTTGTATTTTTAGTAGAGATGGGTTTCTGCCATGGCTGGTCTTGAACTCCTGATCTCAGGTGATACAGCTGAGTGGACTGCTTGTGAATCAGGGGAAAGTTGCCCTGCTTGGCCTGCTGGTCTGACAGCAGCTCCCTACACAGGACTTTCACTCCTATCATCTCAGTCACATGCATGACAGCATAGAGCCCACTTGAGAGGCCGACTGCTCGAAACTGATGTCCTAAGATGGGTTTTACTCTTGGTTTTCTGGGGAAACTATACTCAATCTCAGAAAGGCAGAATTGTTAATGTCCCTTTAGGACGTAAAAAGGCAAACATGCAAACATTATAAGATGTTCACATCCTTGAAATCGTGCCACAAAACTTGCCAATTCCTTTATGATAATTTAAGAAAAAAATTAAAACTTCAACTCATGACTAATTCTCTTCTATAAGTCACAGGATTGACTGAAATAAATTCTCCATTAGGTTCTTTTAGGCTATATATGAACTCAAGTAGACTTTTTAAAAGATTAATGCTTGCTGATCTAAGTAAAATCACAAATATGTGCCAACGTAGACATTTTTCAAAATATCCTGTCTTCCCCTATGAAGTGCCAGTAATTGTCAGAAGACATCGACCAACTTTCTCTCTTTCATTTGGTTAGACACTACTATTTTTTAATTGGTACATAAATGATTACTACCAATACTTAGTGACTAGCACAAGGAAAATAGAGAGCATGTAAGAATTTCGTAACATAATTTTTTTTTGGAGACAGGGTCTGGCTCTGTTGTCGAGGCTGGAGTGCAGTGGTGCGATATTGGCTCATTGCAATCTCTGCCTCCTAGGCTCAAGCAATCCTCCCACCTCAGCCTCCTGAGTAGCTGAGACGAAAGGTGTGTGCCACCAATCCTGGCTGGTGTGTGTGTGTGTGTGTGTGTGTTTTGTTTTGTAGAGACAGGGTTTTACTATGTTGCCCAGGCTGGTCTCGAACTTCTGAGCTCAAGCTCCACCTGTCTTGGCCTCCCAAAGTGCTGGGATTATAGGCACGAGCCACTGCATCTGGCCTATAACAGAATTTTGATAATCAGTCACTACTACCTAGCCAAAAACATACAAAATGTTCAACTGTGATATGTCTCTAGAGAGACAGGGAAAAGTTTGCATCCATAAAGTTAGAAACTCAATTATCTAATCTGCTAAATCAACATCAAAAAACTTAAGGCAATCTCGGCCTCTCCGAAGACGTTTTCCCCTGGAGCGCTCGAGGAAAGCAGAACATCCAAAATCAGGCGAGTCTAGAGGGAGTAATGTGTGGTGAATCCCCACACCTTTGAAGGCCTGCGCCTCTCCATCTTCAATTTCTGAAGATGTCTCTTCAGTCCTGGCAAACAGGACAAGGTTTAATCCTTACAGGAGGGGACAGGAAAGCAAATCCAAAGGGCAGGAATTACCCCCCCCCACCCCCCCAC
>PVKP010042582.1:0-17963 GCA_004027715.1 Plecturocebus donacophilus
TCTGTATAGGTGAGTGTGTGTGTGTGTGTGTGCACAGGGGATCTGTATAGGTGACTGTGTGTGCACAGATCTGTATAGGTGACTGTGTGTGTGCACAGGGATCTGTATAAGTGACTATGTGTGTGCACAGGGGATCTGCATACGTGACTGTGTGTATGCACAAGGGATCTGTATAAGTGATTGTGTGTGTATGTGTGTGTGCGTGCACAGGGGATCTGTATAGGTGACTGTGTGTGTGTGTGTGTGTGTGTGTGCACAGGGGATCTGTATACGTGGTTTCTTGTGTGCACATGTGCAGGTGCATGTTTGTGTACCTGGCACTATGAGGGTATGTGGGGTGAGGTGGAGTTGGGTGAGTTGCTTTGGAGGTGGTATCTGTTCTGTGGGGGGTTTTGTGGGGTGATGTGAGGAGATGCACTGGGGTGAGTGACACAGGGGATCTGTGGAGGACGTGTTGGGGTGTCTGCCAGGGTGTTGGGTGTACTTTGAGATGTTTTAGGGTATGGTTGGGGGCACCTGTGAAAGTGTCTGTGTGTGTCTTTGGGGATCTTGTGGGTGTCTATGTGCTGGTGTGTGTGGTTTGTGTGTTGTTTTGATGAGAGTGATTGTGGAGTATCTGTAGGGTGTCTCTGGAGTGAGTATGGAGTTTCTATAAAATGGTGTGCTGATATTCATGGGATTCTTGTGGGGCATCTGTGAAGGTCTATGCATTTGGGTTTGGGGATTATTGTGGGGTGTTTCTGGCTGTCTGTGGGTCTGTCCCTGTGGACGAGTGGCTGTGAATGTGGTCTGTGTCCCTGGGGAGCGACTTCTATGGCTTCTCTGTGTACTTTGCCTGTGGGTAGCTGTGTCTGTGAATTTAGCTTCACAAAAGCAGAAAGCCCATGAGAACTCCACCAGGGGCAAACCTGGCCTTGGCACTTCACTGTTCTAGAGTGTGTCTGGCCCTCCCATTCCTGGCCAAGGCCGACCGCTACCGCAGATGACCTGCTGATGCCTCTGCTGAAATGAGTGGCCACTGGCCAACAGCTTGGTAAGAGTATCAGCTCCCTCCCGAGAGGAAATCAGAGGTGAGTCACTCCTGACCCCAGTGTGTGTGGTCACTTGCTGTGTGGCTCTCACACGGATTCCCAGGGCACCTGCAAACATCCCAATGGGTGCCCCAGCCTGTAAAACCACACACCTGTCACCTCCAGAACTAATGCGTTGGGGCTGCAGAGGGAGTGGACCATGCCCCTCCCTGCCATCTTCCAGATGATGTAAAAGAGCAAGAGGCACTTGCATTTCAATCTCCCATTCTCCAAAGGGACTCATTCATTCCCTTTAAGGAAAATGAGATGTTTCAAAGAGATCACACCTTAAATTTTACCCTGAAAGTTAAAATAAAACAATTATCATTCCATTTAGAAGAATCTCGGGTCTCCTCATCCACAGGCCATTGTGGATGAATCGGTATTTATATTTATATTTGATGCGCAGCGCTGGTGCTCAATATAAACAATTAGATCCTTTCAGCATCTCCAGGAGGCAGCTTGCATTGCTCCCAGGGAAGCTGAAGCTGGAAGCCACACTGCTGTCCAGGCTCCACATGGGGTGGCCTTATCCACATGGGGTGCTCCCCGGCCCCTCCATTAAGGGCTCTCCAAGGCCCTCGGGGTTTGCTCTCAGCTAGCTCACTCTAGGGGACTCACTCTAGAGTCCCAAGCAAAAGCAGGTGCTGGCGAGGAGGCCGGCAAGTGAGCTTCTTGCAATTCTGAGCGCAGCTGCACATGCCTTGAGGGCAGCGAGATGCTACTTTAAGCAGCCCTTGAATTGTCATCACAGAGTGATTGTAGCTAGTCTGGCCTTTTTGTTTGAAAAAGGTATTATTTTGCTAACTTCAAAGCCAAAAGCCAAGGATGTTCATTCCTTATCCTTTCCTATTAATTTCAGGAAAACGCCTTTAGTTTCCAAGAAGCACCACAGCAGCCACCTCTTTACCGCTTGCTCCTGCAGAGTTTTGGGCCCCGAACCCCACCCTGCAGGTGCTGGTTTGTCCCCTGAGCTCTGTCCTCAGGATACCGCATGCATCACCTCCTGGTGAGTGAGCTGGGGGGCTTCTCCTCCTAGATACACCTGAATTACCTCATTTGCATCTCAAGGCTCTCTGGGAGGAAAGGTGGCACAGGAATTAATGTCTTCGGATTATGAGGAAGGACGTGGAGGCAGAGGTAAGGATGTGGCTAAAACCAAGCTGCAGGAAAACCAAGCTGCAGGGAGCCTTTGGATAGGGAGCAGAGCTTCGGCTCCTATGCATGGCCTCTTTCTCTCTCCCACTGCCCCCAGCAATGAAGCGCTGAGTGTCTCCAAGATACGAGGTGCTCTTCTCTCTAGCAGCATAAGATCTGTTGGAAAGATGAGACATTCCTGCAAAACCTGACCATAAGAGGGTGACTGAGAAAGGCCTTGGGAGGGTGCCGAGAAGGAGCATTACAGAGGGAGCCTGTGTCCTGTGATCAGGGGGTTTTTGGAAGCGAGGGTATTAGATCTGAGCACCGAAGATGGGAGAGGAATTTGAAAAGCTGGGATGGAGGGAAGGACACATTACCACTGCAAGTTTGTAAGACAAGATGCTGAGGAAGTAAGCACAGACAGGCTCTGAAGAGAGCCCACTCCAGGCCCACGAGGAGGTGGATTCAGCAGGCTGGACTGTGGCAGAGAGGAGTGGAAAGAAGGTAGAAACCAGGCGCGGTGGCTCACGCCTGTAGTCACAGCACTTTGGGAGGCCAAGGCAGGAGGATCGTTTGAGGCCAGGGCTTTGAGACCAACCCATGCAACATAGCGAGAGCCTGTCTCTGCCAAAAGAAAAAAAAAAGAGTAATTAGCCAGGCACAGAGTCACGCACGTGTAGTCCCAGCTGCTTGGGAAGCTGAGCCCAGGAGTTCGAGGCTACAGAGAGCTATGATGGTGCCACTGCACTCCACATTCCAGTCTGGGTGACAGAGCTAGACCCTGTCTGAAAAAAAAAAAAAAAGAAATAAAACAAAAGGGAGAGGCAGCATGAAAAGAGAATTCTCTGATGACAAAGGACTTTCACACCATCAGTGAAAATTCCCAGGGGATATACAGTGTGCTGTTTCCTTGATACCTTATTTTTTAGGCTATGCAGCAAAGACTGGCAAATTGTTCACCAAACTCATTTCCCTTTCTGTGCGTGTTCAACTTCCCCAGCTTCTGTGGCAATTAGGGTGGTCATGTGACTGAATTCTGGAATATGAGCAAAAGTGACGCACAGCCCTTGCAGGCATAGCACGTAAAATCACCCTGCGTGACCCCTCGCTCCATCTCTTCCCCAGAATGCTGCCCCCTGCAGAATACCCAAAGCCCTAGGGGGGCGCCTGGGTCCCCAAATCACCCACCAAATGCATGCAAAGAACTGTTACAAGAGCAGAAAGCAAATTTCTATTGTGACAAGCCACTGAACTTGGGAGTTATTCATTATAGCAGCTTGCCTGCACTGGTTAATACAGACGGATTAATACTAATATGTTACATCCGATTCTCTTAACGTTTTATGTTTAGCTGAAATGTTCATCCTGACATTTGCTGTGACTGGTTTTGCTTTCATTCCTCTATCCCCCAAACCAGGCAGAATGCTCTGTTGCATTCAGTGCACCAACTCTGGCAGTCCACAGTGGTACTGCACCGTGATAGAGGCAAAGCCGGGAAACGGACACACCACGAGACTGAATGTGACGTTACGATCTGAGAAAATTAGAAAGGAGAAGAAAAAGAAAATCCCAGTCCTAAACCTTTTTGAGAATATTTGCTAGTTTATTTCTCATGGCAACAGTTACATAAAGAGATTATGTCCTTGCTTTAAAAAAGCACGATTCCTCTTCTTTCGAAATTACATCTAAACTTCAATACCTACCTTAATAGTTCACTTCCAGATGCCAAAAGCAGAACGGTCACACGTCCCTGCAACACAATTTAAAAAAGAAAAAAAAATAGAAATTTCCTGCAGAAGTAAAAACACAGCATATTCCATTTATTCTTCACACACTAAAAGCTTGTCCTCTCTCAATAGAAACAACAAGCAACATTTTTTTTTTTTTTTTTTTTTTTTTGCGTAAAAGGTAGTGAATAGTTTTCCAGGCTTCTCTGTTTCTCCCTAAACAGATGGGCTTTCACATTCAAGAGATGCTGGACCTGCAATAACCTTGAGTGGAAGTGAGCTTGGCCAGATTGCACTGTCCAAATGCCAGGGCCCAGGGCCCTGGGGAGGTCCCTGGTGCATGCGACTGTGCTCTTGGAGGAGCTTGATCACTCCTATACATTTCTTGCAGCGATCAGCACTTGGAACAGCATTTAATATGGAGGGAAACACTAGTATAATATCAAGGTGTGTATAATTGCAAAACTTGCTGTCTCCTGTGTGAAACAAATTCTGCTAATTTGTCAGTAGGAGCTATCCTAGTATTTTTTGGTATCAATGTGACTGAAGAATACATCCCTGGATAAGTGCCAGGCACTGGCACTGAGCTAGCAAAATGCTTTGCATGTGTTAGTTCATTAAATCCTCACAATAACACTGTAGAGCAGGTAATTTTATCAATTCCATTTTACAGGTGAGGAGACTGAGGCAGAAAGAGGTTGAATGACGTGCCCAAGGGAACAGAAGTCGTGAGTAGCAGAGTTGGGCTTGCTAAACATCACGGGGTCTTTGAGCTCAGGCCCATCAGCACTGGAGCAAGCTATGGTGTTAGTTGGTTCACAGTAGGTCATGTCATTTTCCTGCGAAACTATCTCAGTCTGGGTACACATAAAATCTCAGCCTGCTGGGTTTCTTCTTCTTCTTTTTTTTTTTTAACCTCAGTATGACATACACCAAAACTTCTGTGTCAAGTGTTCTTATGTAAGATTTTCCCAGTGCATAATCTATTAATGTGAATTGCATCAGTATCATTGGGTTCTGTCACTTTTTCATGACATTATAGCACCATTTAGAAACTCATTTAATTTCAGAAAGTCACCATAGACTGTTCCCTGCCCTCCACGTCTCTCCTCCTTAGTTAACGTGTCATTTTCTCACTCCACACTCCCTCATTAGAGCCCCTGCAATCTGGCTTCTCTGCCTGATCTTCCACTGACATTTTTCTCATCACTGGTTCCGTTTCTAATAAATCACATGGGGTTTTCTCAGTCTCTCTTCTTCCGCAAGCTCCCTGGATGTTCGACGGCTAGTCATCTCTTCCCTCCAGACATCCCTTCTTCCTTGGCTTCTGCTGGCTCCTTTCCTCTCTGTTATCCCAACACTCCCTCCCTCCAGTGCTCTTCAAGTCTTACTGCTGAGCAGAATGATATCCATGACTATATCTCTCCCCTGAATCCCAAACCAGAACTTGCGGCTTCCAACAAGACCCTTGCGTTTGGAGGACCTTGACTGTTCTAAAGCCACCTCACTCTCAGCACACACAGCATCAAACCTCGGGCCTTAGCGCAGCCAGCCAGGAAGCTGAGCGGCTCCATTTGCTTGTAGCGCCTTCTGTGCTGTTGGTAGGCTAGGATTGGGATCCTGCGCTTGGAGCTCGATAAGAATCATTGGAATGTCTCTAGCCCAGTGTCTAGCATGGAAAAGGTGCTCTGTGAAGCCATTTCCTCTTTCCTCTTCCTTCTGTCTCCTGACCAGTGTTTATGGAGTCATCAGGTCTGTTTAGCATGGAAGGAAATGCCAGTTTTATTTCATTCCGTCCACCCCATGGCCACCTCCACTGACCACTCATCCATCAGCCTGGAATCGTATCTAGCCTTTGAGCCCATCTCCCAGACGACATTTCTCCAGGGAATCACCCTGTTCACTGACACCAGGTACGTCTTTCCCACCCATGGCTGTCACTCTGCAGCTTTCCTGCTAATGAAATCACAGTGAAATTCCATCAGGGCCCTTCAGCTTGACTTGCAAGGTCTTCCATCCATTCAACATTTCCACCCCTACACCCGAAAATGGGAGCTCTTCCCTTTATTCCACCCAGTGGCCCCACCTCCTTATCTGCCTGCCATCTCTGTGTCCTGCTCACATTGTTCCATTTATCGGATGCACTTTCCCTCCCTAGAGTTTGTTTCCTTCAGAATCAAGCTGACCCATAAAGATAGTCTTTCTTACTCAGTCCAAAATGTTCTTTATTTCCTCTGAATTCTTCCAGCATTCACAGTCAAGATCTTGCACCCTCAGACTACGGTCAAGATCCTGCACCCCATAGAATCCACTGGGCTCTTACTGTTGTAAAGACTGATTCAATCACTCCTGAAAAGAACTTGGAGAGAGACGTCTACCTCTTCTTGCCAGTGAGGAAACTGAGGCTCAAGGGTGAACTGGCCCAAAATTGCAACTAGGATTTGGTTCTGAAGACCACATCCTCACTCCTCGCTGTGCTAAATACTCCTGGGTTTGTTTCTTTTTGTCCCCCAATAGGATTTAATGGTACAGATCATTTATTGTGCAATTTTGTTGCTTTTCTAATGGGCCTAGCGAAGGACTGAGAACATGATATTCGTTTGATAAACGCTCACTGATTTTGACTTCGGACTTCTAGACCTAATAATATTGTGACTCCCAAAAAAGTCAAGCGATTTATGTAAGCAGTGGTCACCAACATTATTTGCCCTGATAAATAGCAGATAATCATTGGCACCAGGCCAAAGTGACCAGTGATATCCTGATGATAAACTGCTTAACCTCGGCTGTCTCCTTCTGCGTCCTCCTTAAAAATAAGAAAACCAAGGTAAAACACCTAAGAGCTCATTGATATTCTGAAATCATTTTGCTTCCAACTCTTATTTAAATCATCTCAGGGGTTTTGTTGACATTATCTGCCAAAGAATGGAATTCACCTTTCCAAAAGGAGGGAAGCATCAATCCATCAAACAACGCCCTTCCCTCTACAGAGAGGAGGTCTGAGGTTCCCTCCCGACTGCCGGGGCAAGTGCTCCCTAGGCCAGCTGCCTGTGCGGGGCCCCTGGATGCATTTCTAAAGGGTCATATTTACAGTGTCAGATGGCTGGGCACTGTGGAGCTTAATGGGATTCTTAATAAAGGCAGCCTTCATTAAGACGGGAGTGCAGGCAAGGTGCCCTTGCTTTTGAGGAAAGGATGACCCAGTGCAAGACGGATGCTCCCCCTTGGCTTGGAAATCACGCGGGTCAAGTGCCTTGTCATGCATTAACAGCCTTTTAAGTTCCTAGGCAGATTAAGAGGAGCGGTGTGGATAAATGAAGGAAGAGGAATCATGCGATCTGCCTTGGTAGCATAAACATTGAGACACAGCAGCTGCATTTAAACAGAGCAATTTGCTAAATGAATGGTTGGCGACTTTCCAGATGGCCAATGTGACACAGGGCTTGGATGAATCCTTTATTCAATCATGCATCTGTCTAGACAGAGACATGAAAGGCCAGGTTCTAGCTACTGCAGCGGCAGCAGCAGCTTTGAAACCCTTGTATAAAACATGCTCGGTATTGCCCGTGAGGCAGCTTGGCCACAGATCAGCCGGAGAGGCACAGGGTGCATGCCACCTCCAGGAAAGCTGTCTTCTCAGCTGAGTGATGGCTAGCTAGGAACAGGGGCTCACTCTGTGCCTGTCTGCCGACTGTGCCACTTCACACATTTACCCAAAGAGATAGATGGGTGATCTTAGGGTATCAGGCAGCAGTATCAGTGTAGAAAGCAGTAAGACTGGTTGTGTTCTGTGTCCCTTTTTAAAAAATGTGCACTTTAAAATCATTTCAATGTGTTTTATCTTGATTTTTCTAGTTGGTTAAAAAATTCCCCAAGTAGATAAAAAGGTATGTGTAGCTTTCAGCCATGACCCGACTTTGCCTTCCCTTCTCCCTACTCCTAGCAATCAGTTCAGTCTTGGCTTGAGGACTTTGCTAGAGATGATATCCTGAAGTTAGTGGCTGTAGAGGCTGGCGGTAGACCAGATGACCACCCAGCCCAGTTCACCTGGCTGATTTAAACTAAGGTAAACTGGCACCCGACGGGCCTTTGGCCGGACTCTAACAAAACAGGCAGCCAGAGGGCTTCACTGGGCTGCAGTGGGGCTTCTGGGAAAGGCAGCTCAGCTGATTGGTTTCCCTCTGGCAAGTTGTACCTCCAAGCCTGTTTTATTTTTATTCTTGTATTAAAAATTTCCACGGGCGAGGGTTTCACTGTGTTCTCCAGCCGCCACTCAAGTGTTGTGACTGGAACGTCTAATCCATTAGTAAACAGCTCTGCGCACCCCACCCCTGGAACCCTTGGGGCCAGCCACGGTCCTTCACGCTCCACACTGAGCAGCAGCTTCCATTTACTTCTGACTCGGGAGGCACATTTTAACCTGATGAATCACCAGCAGCACTTCCTGTGACAGCCTGGGGAAAACTGGAGTTTGCTTAGGAAGGACTCTGAACTACTTAACTTGCTGCAGTGTTCGTCCTGCACAGGGTGGAAAACTTTCAGTTCTGATCTATGTGGACGCGCCGAAGCCTTCTGACCAACAACTCTTGAGAGTTTCCTATCATCAGGGCTGGGTCTCCTCCGCAGCCAGCCTGAAATGAACGAATTCAATGAACAAGGCTGTCCCAGGGAGGATGCAGAGCATTCCCCCCACTGAGCTCATCCAGATGCCGCTCCTTAGAGTTTACTCGTCGGAACCACAAAGCACAGAGAGTTACCTAAGGGATAATGTTCTCAGTTCTCCTGAAGGTAGCACCTCACTATCGCCCTTCTTCAGGTGTAGGTAAAAAAACAAATCCATACACATGAGAAATACTTTAGGGTGTGCTTGGCCTAGACTAAAGTTTATCGATGGAGGGCTTTGATAGCAAGAGTCCAGGAGAGGGTAAGACAGTTGTGCTACTACCTAAGTTATGCCACAAGGCGAGGACAATGAAGGCACTGAGCTCTGGAACAGTTGCAAATCCATTCAAGTCCTGGCAGTGAGAAAACAGCTCAGAAAGGGTATAAAAGTCAGTGGTTTTTTTTTTTTTTTTAATTTTGAGATGGAGTCTCACTCTGTCACCCAGGCTGGAGTGCAGTGCAGTGATCTCGGCTCACTGCAATGTCTGCCTCACAGGTTCAAGTGATTCTCCTGCCTCAGCCTCCCTAGTAGCTGGGATTATAGGCACCCGCCACCACACCCAACTAATTTTTGTGTTTTTAGTAGAGACGGGGTTTCACCAAATTGGCCAGAATGGTCTTGAACTCTTGACCTTGTGATCCACCTTTCTCGACCTCCCAAATTGCTGGGATTACAGGTGTGAGCCACTGTGCCTGGCCAGAAATCAGTGTTTTAACCTTCTAGAGAAACAGTTCTCTTAGCGTGCCAAATGCGATGCAGATGAATATTATCAAAAGATCTTCAAATGCATGATCTAGGGCCAGGTGTGACAAATCTAAAGCTGCCCCAAGGACAGTCACACAGCAAAACAGCCATTGTGGCATGTGGTGACAAACCAAGCTCCCCTGGCTGTTGTCAGCATATTGCAGAGGTGGCTTTCCTTATGCTGAGTATGACTGGGCCCCTGATTGCCAGGATACGTCACAATTAAGAAGCAAATTGTGAAAACCTTGAAAGCTGAAAGGTGATTAGGTGACAGATAAGGCAGGCCGAGACAGTGCTTCCGCTTTATAAATAAACTTGTTTTCTTCCTCTGGCACAAAACCTGTGGCTATGCTAGGTGGCACCATGAGCTCTTTAAAGCTACGTTCACGTTAAGCCTTTTTACAACCTAATGAAAATTTGATTTTTAAAATGAGCATCAAATGAGGCCTGAAATGCTGTTTGAAAATGTCATGACTTTTTCACATTTAAATACAGCTGTACACAGAATCACCCTTGATTGACACTTTATTCCATTTCAGGGCTGTTAATTAAGAACCGTAGACACTAGCAACAAAGATTAAAGCAGCAGAGGCCGAAAACTTCCTGAGATCAAACGCAGCCCTGATTTGCTCAGATCCCACATCAAAGCGGAAGCACGGACCCACTAGGGGGCAGTGAAGGATCGCACCTCCAGCGGGAGGGCTGGTACGTGACCCTGAAGGGTGCCGGCCTTTCGCACGAGGGAGCGGCCTGGCCGCCGAGGAGCCAGTTATTGCTACCAGCACAGCGTGCCAGAAGGATGAAGTGAAATGCTCATTTGAAAAACGAAAAAAGTTCATTTCTACCAATGAATTTGTATGTTAAGGAGCAGGCGGTGCCGCTGTACTTGCCCAGGTCCTCCTCGGTGGCTCCTGGTGGAGGGGTGACCAGGCTCGGCTGCACCCAGAAGGGCAGCCAGACAGAGAGGCAGAGAGCCAGGGAGGCCCGTTGACACAGTCTGGCGCTGGCAACCACAGGGCACGCCTGATCAAGGGGAGCTTCCCCCTGCCGTCTTGTCCTTGTGCCGGGGTCCATTTGGCGAGTCCCAGTTTGGAAGCCTCGCAGCACACATCCAGGGGCACCATCCGAGCTGCAGACTTTGTGGATGCTCCCTGGAGCGGGCAGTTCCCCACCACGTGGAGGCCCTGGGCTGTCCTCTCCGTGAGCTCCCCTAGGAACCTCATTAAAAGAAAACAAAATCTGTACTAAAAGACTTTAAGGAAAGTAGAGAGAAAGGCAACACTGGAGCAAAATTAGGGATTGAGGCCAGCTGGATTTCAATGTCCGTGTGTTCCCCTCCCATTCTTCTTCCATCCCCTCCTTGATTCAAGAATCTGGTGCCCTCGTCTTTTTTTTTTTTTTTGAAACACTGTCTCTACTAAAAATTAGCTGGGGCGTCTTTATCCAGTCCAAACCTGTCCCTTTAGGATAACCAGTCATTCACCTTCCCCTGTATTTGCATCACCATCTCCCAAGGGAATTTGCATTTAAGCCTATTTATTTTTTAAGACAAAGTCTCCCTCTGTCACCCAGGCTGGAGTGCCATGGAGCAATCATAGCTCACCGCAGCCTCACACTCCTGGGCTTAAGTGATCCTCCCACCTCAGTCTTCTGGGTAGCTAGAATTACAGGTGTATGCCACCATGCCTGGCTAATTTTCTATTTTTTATTTTTGTAGAGGCTGAGTCTTGCTAGGTTGCCCAGGCTGGTCTTGAACTCCTGGCCTCAAGCAATCTTCCTGCCTCAGCCTCCCAAAAATCTGTGATTACAGGCATAAGTCACCTTGATTGGCAAGACCTATTTCTAATTCTGAAGCAAAATACAGAGAAAAAGTTTCTCCCTCCTGGCCCTGATCAACAAGAATCTCCCCTGCAAATGGGAAAAAAATCAGATGCATCACGTCCCCCAGCACTCTGAATTAGTTGATTTCAGAGTGACTCCTCTGTTCCCAGACCCATTTCTTCATACAGTCACCTGGAATATCTCTTTTGTTTCCTTGAGAGTCAGTGAAGCTTCGTGGACAGCTACACAGGCTATGCAGATCTGCTTGGGTTCAAATCCCAGCTCTGCCCCACCTCCTAGGGGCATAGAACCTTGGGCAAACTGCATAGCTGCTGTGAGCCTCCGTTTCCCCATTGTCACAAATGGCATGGTCGTAACCACCTTGGGATGTTTCGAGGACTGAAGGAAAAGCACTTAAAAGAGCACAAGGCAGAAGAGCCAGCACTCACACCTGCTGCCTCGGCCCGGCTTGCTCACCAACGCTGCATTTCCTTCCTTTTCCGCTTCTCTCTTCGTTTTGCCTCTGCTTGAGACACAGATGCTCCCGTCCTCATCCCTCCCCCTCACTTCTTCCTGAAAGGATGGCAGATGGTCTTCTGGCCCCTGACTCAGCGCCTTCCACTCTCCTTCCACCCTCCACGCCTACCTGGCCATTGCCGTAGAGAATCAGGTACTTGTCAGGATCCATGGAACTAAAGCAAAGAATGCAAAAACAAAACCCCATCTTGAGACATCAAGAATGACAGACTCGTGGTGTGTGGGGTGTGTGTGTGTATGCGTGTGTGTGTGTGTGTGGTGGAGAATCCAACACATGTCCTCTGTGTCAGGCCCGTGTTCTATTTGTAGAACAGTCTTGGAAATAGACACTTGTTTACATCGCCCGGATCAGGAGTGATTTCAGATTCTCTTCATTTAATCGTCTACTTCCACTGTGCAGATTTATAATTAAAATAAGAAACTTATTTATAAAACCAGAGTGGGAGCCGAGAGATGGCTGCAAGGAGATGCTTCTGCTGTGGAGGCCTCTGCGTGGTAGGCTCTAAGTTACACTGGCCGGCCTGGAAGGAGCTGCAGGGACCTTCCGGACATGGCCACGGATCTCTCCCATCAGAGGGGAGGGGCCGGGCTATTGGCTCCCTAAACCTGGCATATGAGGTGGACAGGAGTGAGGACATTTCTCAGAGAGAGGCTGGGTCTGCACGAGGAATTGCTGTGACCATCTGCTTTGGGCAAGCACTTTGGGTTTGGGTGCCAGTGGCCGGTGCCAGGCCCAGGGTGGGGAAGCAGCTCCCCTCAATGGAGAAAGAAGACCCAGCGGTGTGACCTTTCCCAGCCACCCCACACACCTCCACTGATGTCTGTGAAAATCACGAAGTGATCTGTGATGGTGCTGTTGGACCTCTCGTCAAACCCCAGTGAAGGGGCTGAGTGGACGTAAGAGGTGGAGGCTGCACCGACTTCTGGAAATTAGCATTGCCACGGTAAGGCTTCGACGTTGTGTGACATTGTGTGGCTACATTAAATTTAACACGTGGTCAGTCAGTTTGTATGAGACTTATTCGTTGCGTTTTTATTTCCAAAGACAGAGGAATCTTCTAGAAACATTTCTTTCTTATGTCAGTATGAGAAATCTGTATGTCTTTGAAACACACGAGTTACTCTTGTCTTACAGACACTCTGAAGCCTACACTGGACGTTGTTTCCTTCTTTTGTCAATGGGAACTCACAGGGAAACGTGTCGTTCATTTTTAAAAAGTGTCCAGGGTGTCATGAGATACATTTTCTTCATTGACTTTATCTTCATATATATCTATATATGTAGGCTTCCCCTCCATTTGTAAATGTGTGTGTGCATATACTCTTTTATTCTTTTCTATATTAATTGCTGGAAGTATTCCCAAATCCTTTTTTAGATGATGTTGTTATTAATAAGCAAAAGCATAAATAAATACATTTTATCTGTCCTGGAAATTCCGACACTTTAATATTTTGCTGTGTAGAAATATTCCTCAAGTTTTGTTGTAGTCAAATCTGCCCCGACTTCTGGCTTTAGAGTTCTACTTTTGCAAAGGACTTTCATCACCCATGTTGTTATGAAGATATTCTCTTACATTTTCTCCTTCTATATAGTTGTAAAATATTGAGGTCTTTAATCTAGTATACCATAGCACAAAATTTATTTTTATACATACTCTGGTATGGGGATTTAACTGTTCCCTAAATAAATAACCAACAGTTATTAGACCATTCTCTCCCTAATTTGAAATGTCAGTTTTGTCAAATATTTTTTTCCATGTAAATAGGTGTCTCGCTGACCTGCTTGTCTCCTATGCTGATGTTGACTGTAACTCAACAGCATGGTTTACTATCTATAGTTCAAGTCCTTCCTTAATTAAAAAAATATTTTTTAGAGATGGGGTCTTGCTCTTTGCCCAGGCTGGAGTGCAGTGCTGCCATCACGGTTCACTGCATTCCACACTCCTGTTCTCGAGTGATCCTCCCATCTCAGTCTCCAGAGTAGCTGGGACCACAGACACATGCCATCACATGCAACTATTGTTTTTTATTTTTAGTGGAAGTGGGGTCTCTCTATGTTGCCCAGGCTGGTTTTGAACTTTTGGGCTCAAAGGATTCTCCCACCTCAGCTTCCCAAAGGGCTGGGATTACAGGCGTGAGCCACTGCACTCCACCTCTTTCATTCTTTTTCAACAGTTTCTTGGCCATTATTGCATATTTACCTTTCGGGATGAACTTTAGAATCAACTTGTTAAGCTCCAAAGCAATCTCATAGGGATTTTGATGAAAATTTCATTGAATTTGGCATTTAATTTTGGGGTATCTTCCCAGTATCCAATTTACTCAACTAGGAACATAGATCCCACATATTTGGGTTTTCTTTTATGTCTTTAGAAAGGTTGTTATTAAGGTTATTTCTGAGTATATTTAATAATCTGCCAGTCAATTTCTTCTTCAAACAGAGAGGAAGTGCGAAAGATAGTAAAATGTCAAATTCCCTGGGGCCAAGAAGTTTCATCACGAAGCCACATTCATCTGCAAAGATCTGACAGCCTTTCTCCCAGCAAAGACCAGTTCAGTCCATGCAGGATATTGAAATTATTAGATAAGAAGGTCTGGACAGTTGAGTAGGTTACAAAAACAAACAAATACGTGTTCTTCCGGAAGACAAAGACTTGAGTCTCTCTGACGACCTATCAAAAAGACCTGTTAGGACCCATTTTTTTTCTCTATATCGCACATTTTTGTAGATTTTGAACAGAGAATTTAGCTCCTCTCCCTGCACGCCATCCTTCCCCTCAGCGCTACTCTGTTCATAATTCTTGAGGATTTTAAACGCCATTGTGGAGGACGCTTCCGGTCTGCTGGCTTCTCACGCCTTTCACTTCCTGTCTCCCAATGGTCTCATCTCTCACCCAACAGCAGCCACTCACCGCCAGGGTCACACTTGCAGTTTTTGTCAGTAGAGTGACGGGAACCCCTCCAGAATCTCCATTTAAACTTTCTACCTCCAATATTTTCTCCAATAATTCTGCCTCCAGTATCTTCCATGCTCCAGCTGCAGCACCGAAACTGTCAGCCTGGTCCCGACACACGCTCGCTGTCCCTGGCCCTCTCCCGCCTCATTTTCCTTCCTACTTGGCTTAGACTCCATGGCCAATGACAGTCACTTCCTCGTGTCCACCCTCACCCCTCTCGCTGTCTCTCCTTTTCTGCTCCGGTTTGGCAAAACATCACCCCTGCTGAACTGACTTTCCACCTACCTCAGGCCTGAATTCATGTGAAAATGTGGCCAGAGACAAACCGCAGAACTGTGCTGAGTCATCTGGCTTCAAATTCATGACCACAAACCACACACGGGTTCTCAGTGTTTCCTGGCAGCCGTCCGCCCTCTCCCACTCTCCAAAACATTTCACTTCCTCCTTTCTCTGCAAGTCCCCAATCCCTCTTCCCCGGTTCCCATTCTCAGATGAGACCTTGCTTCCTAAGTCACCACGAATCCCAAGGCCCTCAAAAAAGACGCTGCACCAGACCCTACCACAGAGGCGCACACACCTGCACCTGGACCCCTGCTCAGCCTGCCCTGCGGTCCCTCAGGTGAGCAGCCCTGCTCCTGCCTGAGGCCAGCCCTCCACTGTGCAAGGCAGCCCAGCCGTCCTCCTACCCAAGAAACACCTGTTTGGCATTTCTCCCCTTACTCTCCCGTACCCTTGATCTTCCAGTTTTTACCAAGTCATTGCCATCAGCACATAAACATGCTGTATTCCTGCCACTGGGGAAAGGGAAAAGGGTGGGAAAATGCCTATAATGCCTGATTTCGGGAAGCAGAGGTGGGACAATCGCTTGAGCCTAGACCAGCCTGGGCGACATAGCTGGACCACATCTCTACAAAAAAATAAGAAAAGGAGCTGGGTGTTGTGACACACGCCTGTAGTCCCAGCTACTCAGGAGGCTGCGATAGGAGGATCACTTAAGCCTGGTAGAGGCTGCAGTGAATCGGGATCATATCGGTGCACTCCAGCCTCGGTGACAGTGAGACCCTGTCTCAAAAAAGAAAGCAAGAGAGAGAGAGAGAAAGAAAGAGAAAGAAAAAAGAATTTGTCTTGACCTTGCCCACTTTCCCCTCCAACTATCAGGCCATTTCTCTCTGTCTTTCTTGTTTTATGGCCAAGTGACTTGAGAAAGGGGCTCATGCTACTGCTTCCTTTCTCCCTGCCCTCTGCTTTCTTGACAGTATTCTCGGTAAGGTCTGGCCCTGGCTCTGCAAAGGCTGTCTTGCTGGTCGGCAGTCCCTCTGTGCTGCTGCAGCCTGTGGAAATGCTGGGCCTCACCGTCCTGGCAGCTGCACTTGACCATGGCCTCCCCAGGCTCCAGTGCCGGCGCTCAGCCCTCGACACCTTCCTGTAAGCCGCCGGTGAACACATTCATCAGCACATGGCTTTAACTTCCTCTGTCTATGCGAAGGGCTCCTACTGTCCCCAGCTCACACACACTGACCATCCTGGATGTCTGATGTCCTTCCCTGGCCTTTCTTTCCTCATAGCGCTTAGCGCTTACCGTGTCCTACCATCCTGTGTGACCCTCTATTCTGAGAATGGCTTGTTGTCTAGGGCAGGCTCGACTGGGGCAGGGGTTCTTGCCTACTTCCTTTGTGAACCTATCCCACGTGCCCAGAACAGTGCTGGCCCATCATAGACTATGTGGATCTCTTTTGATGATGCGTTTGCTCACTTCCATGCAAGCTCCTTGCACATGCCAGCCGTGCCCCACCACACAGCCTCTGGACGTGCCTGGAAGCTGCTCTCCCTCCAGTCCTACCCCGGTGCTGCCCAGAGAGCTCCGCCTGGCCCCCATCTACCTGCTGTCTAGTTCCTCCGTGCCATATTTTTCTCCTTAGCCCTCACTCTCTAACATACCCATGTTAATTTTGCATATTGCCTGTCTCGGCCCTCTATATTGCACTCCCTCTGAGAGCACAGGGTTTCTCTGTTTCTTTCTCAGCACTAAAAACAGGGCCTGTATCTGTTTGTGGAAGAGACTTGCTGAGAAAGCATGCTTTGTAAAGTTCTGTGTGTTTCCAGCTGTGTCCTGATCAGCTCCCAGGACGGTGTCTCATCGTCATGAGTCTGTACTACATGAGAGTCCTGACCGTCTGAATGCACTGTATCTGGCCTGGATGCTGCACCCCGATTCCTCAGGGTAACAGTCATTCACCTTTGGCTGCTCAGCCTCCAAGCCACATGCCATGATCCACCTCGGCCACTATGACAGCTGGTCCTGGAGGCCACAGGGCTCCCTCTCTTGGACCCAGGACTCCCACTGTTCCCTCCCCAACTGATATGGTTTAGCTGTGTCCCTACCCAAATCTCATCTTGAATTGTAGCTCCCATAATTGGCACATGTTGTGGGAGCGGCTGATGGGAGATAATTTAATCACGGGGCGGTTTTCCCCATACTGTTCTTGTGGTAGTGAATAAGTTTCACCAGATCTGATGATTTCATAAGTGCTTTCCCCTTTTGCTTGGTTTTCATCCTCTCTCTTCTGCCACCATGTAAGATGTGCCTTTGGCTTTCCACCATGATTGTGAGGTCTTCTCAACCATGTGGAACTGTGAGTCCATTAAATCCCTTTTTTAAAAAAAATAAATTATCCAGTATCATGTGTCTCTTTATCAGTAGTGTGAGAACAGACTAATACGCCAACTACACACACACACTACTGTGTTCTCCTGGACTTCTGAGTCCCAGCCACCACCTAGCCAAGCTCAGGGCTACAGCCTCACTCACTCATGGCTTTGCTCCAAGTTGGATGAATGTTGGTGCCTGGCACTGCTGGACACACCCCCAAATCCATTCCTTCCTTCATTCTGCAAATATTTACTGAAGCGACACTGTGCGCCCGGCATTGCTGTAGGCCCTTGGGACCTAAGAGATAAAGCCCTTACTATCATGTCACTTACATTCTGATGAGGAGAGGCACATCATAAATTACCAAACAAACATATTGTGTATCAGGTGATGGAGAGTGCCATGGAGAGAAACAAAGCCAGGTACAGGCTATAAGGAGCTCTGAGCTCTGGTGGGGTACTGTGGAGAGTGTATCTGCATGGAGGTGGTGAGAGAAGGCCCCTTTGAGACAGTGACATTCCAGTGAGCCACATGGCAGGGACAGAGTCATGTGGAGAAAGCACAAGGGAGGAAGATTTTTCCCCAGAACTAAAACAGAGGCTCCCTAGGCTGGGGAAAGGTTACCACTAGGAGAGGAGCCACAAGGGAGGGGGA
>PVKP010042583.1:0-17960 GCA_004027715.1 Plecturocebus donacophilus
AAAAACCTTGATAATAAAAATAACAATGGAGTAAGAGAGTAAGAAATCAGAGATAAGAATGGGGTAGGAGAATCCTCTTATATGTTCCTGTGGGTGTGTAAAGTGGAACAGTTATTCTGGGATGCAACATGACAACATGTCAGGGACCTAGAATACCTTTCTAGGACTCTACCTTGAGGAAATAAACAAAGATGTTATCAAAGATTTGGTATTAGGATGTTTTGTGCAGTATTATTAACAATAGTGAGATATTGAAAACTATTCAATAAGAATGCTAGCTAAATCATAATTTATGCACTTGTAAAATCTTTGTAACACGATATTTAAAAGGCTAGAAAACAAAACTATATATCAATATGATTCTAATTTGTAACAAATATATAATAAATATACAAAACTATAGATTACATTTCAATGATTGGTTCACAAATATTATAGATTTTTATTTATCCTTTTTATGTTTCAAAATATTTTTATTATAAACATATGTTCATCTTATTATTGGGAGAAATAAAATGAAGGGAAGAAACATTAGCTCTAGTCCTCCACAGAGAGAATGAATTCTCCTTGACACATTTAAATCTACAAATTTAGGACAACCTACTATCTGACCAATGTCAGGTAATTGAACAGTCCATTTCTGAATTCATAGATTTCCCTATGGTCCTGAAAGATGTACCTATTTAGCTACTAAGGAGCCATTACTCCTAGGAAAAAAGAAAGCCCCAAAATAAAAATAAAATCATTTTTTTCTCATCTTTTTTTTTTTAAGAGAAACTTCTCTATACGTGTAGGAATTTGACAACAGTTCGTGATGCTTATGCATTTAAAGAATTGGCACCTTGAATGGGATTCTGAATAGAAGTTGTACAGATGGAATGTAAATATCACCCTGAACTGAATTGGCCCTCATCCTGTCCAGCCAATCTGGAAATGTCTGGTAAGATGTTTATTACACGAGTCTAGAGCTCAGGAGAAGTTGTGGGCTGATATGCAAATATGAGTATCATTAGTATATGCATGGCAGCTGAGACCAAGGGAGCAACCTCCATCTAAATCACTGATTCTTAACTGGGAGTGATTTTGTCCCCCAGGGAACAGTTGGCAATGTCCGGAGGGAGACATTTTGTATTTTTATAGCTGAGGGTAAGGTACCACTGGCATATACTGGGGCGAGGCTAGGGCTGTCACTAAACTTTCTGCAATGAACAGGACCACCCCTTGCAACAAAGAATGATCTGGTGCAAAATTTCAATAGTGCCTAAATTAGATGATCCTACTCTAAAGGATTCACAGATACCTTAAACTCAAAACTGAACTCATCCTTTTTTCCCTTAAAACTTGTTTCTCTTCTTATGTCCCTACCTCAGTCATAATAAGTCTTTCTAATGTTAACCAAATTAGAAACCATAGGTCTGCCTTAAATGTTCTGATACCTTTACTTCTCATATCCAAATGAGAAACAAATCCCAATAAACTGACTTCTCTCTCTTTCTCTTTCTCTCTCTCTCTGTTTCATGCCCACTTCTTTTTTTAAGAGAGAGAGACAGGGGCTCGCTCTGCCACCCAGTCTCACGCTGCTCCCTCAAACTCCTAGGTTTAAAAGATTCTCCTGCATCTCTGAGATTACAGAAATGAGCCACACTTATCCATCTAATCCTTTGCCTCTTCTTGAGCTCTCTCTGCCATTGCCCTATTTCAGACCTTAATCATAACTTGTTGGTTTGCTGCAGGAACGTCCTAATAATTTTCTCTCTCCACTCTTGTCACCCTCTAACCTCCTGTACATCATTTCCAGGATGATCTTTCTAAAATGGAAATCTAATTATGTCACTTCATTACAAAAAATCTTTGACTGATTTTCCTTTACCCTCAAGATTAATTCAAAACTCCTTACCAAGCTTCTAAGTCTCTTTATGATCCAGCCTTCTCCCAGCACTCACTCTGCTATGCTATCAACAATCTTCTCTTAGTGTTCTGTCCCCCTCAGTATAGACTATGGGCACCCTGAAGGCAAGATCAGTGTCTTTTATCTCTGGACTGTACCCCCCGCCCCAATAGCTACCAAAATTCCAAATTCTTTTTGTTGAACTAATGAAGGAGATAGTCTGACCTCCTCAATGTGTGATCACTCTGCAGTGTGCAGGAGTGGGAACAGAGAACTGATGACAGAATCCTGTAGGGCACACACTAGGATAGGCAGACAAACTCGGAAGACTAGAAAGCAGCGAGAGATGCAGAACCCAGGAGATTAAAGTGTCGACAGAGCCAAGAGTCGAGTAGATTATCTTCAGGAAAACAGAGTCATCAAACACCTCAAACAGGAGTCAGCTAAGATGAAAACTAAAAATAGTACAACATATCAGAAAATATGGTAGCTGGTTGCAGCCTTGAATAGAATCATTTTAATTCTCTGTGGGCCTATAGTCAAGTACTTGGTGCTGGATTTGGAGTTATTACTAGTCAATAGGACCAGTAGTTGGGAAGATTAGCTGTACACAGAACAGGAGGATGAGAACAAAGTAAAACTTGCTAGTTACCACAGGAGGTCTGACCACAGCCTTTCAAGAGTAATGGCTTCTACTTTATTTCTGCTTTCCAGATCTCAGGCAAGTTTTTCTTTTGGTCCTCTCAGGCAAGTTTTTCTTTTGGTCAGCTCTAACTTAGAACCACAGGGAAAAGGATTCCAGAAAATGTAGCCCCCAAAAGGCGTTGGGGTCCCAAATTGACTGCAAGCAATTTAACACACATCCCCTTGCTTAAAATTTTTAAGAAATGAAAATATTTGTTTATATTTACCCACATGTTTACTATTCTCAGTGTGTACCATCCCATCCTATAGAGCCGAATTTCCATCTGGCAATATTTTCCTTCCACAGGAAGAAGGTCATTTAGCATTTCTTATAGTGCAAATCTGCTGGCAATGACTCTCTCAATTCTTGTATATCTGAAATGTTTTAATATCTTCTTCCTTTCTGAAAGACATTTTCAGTGAATGGCGAATTCTAGTTGATTTTTTTTCTTTCAGCACTTTAAAGGGTGTCATCCTACTACATTCTGGAATCCATTTATTCTTATAATTGTGTGTATTATGTATATGTGAGAGAGAGAATGTCTTTTTTCTTCGAGCTGCTTTTTAAGATTGTTTTCTTTATCTTTGGTTTTCAGAAGTTTGACCATAATGTTAGTAGGCATGTTTTTCTTCATGTTTGTCCTGCTTAGAGTTTGCTGAAATTCCTGATCTGTGGGTTGTTTTATTTTAAAAAATCAAATGTGGAAAATTTTTGGCATGTGAATATAAACATATAGACACACATGTATGTTTTCTATTCATTATTCCAATTCCAGCCCAATATTCATTTCCTTAGGGAAGTTGTTTATGACTTTTCTGACTAAGCCAATTTCTCAGTTATCTTATAGGAGCATCTATTTCTCCTTTATAGCATTAAGCACCACATCAATTTCACATTTGTTTGTGTGATTATTTGATTAATATCTGTCTTTCCATTAAAGTATGAACTCCATGAGGGTAGGGACTACATTTTTGCAGTTTTATTACGTTACATTCCTAGGACCGACCACAGTGACTAGTGCATAGTAGGAACTCAGTAAACATTTGCTGAATGAGTGAATGCCTGAATAAAATAAATAAGATAATATTGATTTGCAGTAAGCCATTAGCAAATCTTGACTATTATTTGTAATGAAAATTCGCAAATGCAATTACCATAAAATTGCTTTTTTATACCATGAAACTACTATTCCTTAGATGCTTTGGAAAATGCTGGTATGGACTACTTTTTGTGGATTTTGGCTGTGAAAGAAAAGAAACAGGAGTAGCAATACCAGGATTCAGGATCAATGAAGTGTTTTGGGTTTTGATGGACAAGGCTTAGGGTATCACAACAGGGCAGCTCAGAAATATTTCACCAAACTATTTCCTTTTTACATGAACTTTTTTTGTAATAAACAAATTACACATTATAACATCTTAAAGGCACTGCACAGTCTCTTAAAGTTCCATTGGCTTGAGGAATGTTATGAGAGTTTCTGTCAAAATCTTCCCCTTAGGTGGATGAGTAATTGACCCTAATCATCAGGAGAAGTTAGAGTTTCTGCTA
This sequence comes from Plecturocebus donacophilus, assembly GCA_004027715.1. Taxonomy (NCBI): domain Eukaryota; kingdom Metazoa; phylum Chordata; class Mammalia; order Primates; family Pitheciidae; genus Plecturocebus; species Plecturocebus donacophilus. Next base: position 4,122 of record PVKP010042583.1, read on the forward strand.
CACATTGGGGGCAGTGTAGAATACGTTTGGTGCAAGGAATCCATGGGAGAACTCTTGTTTCTCATTTGACCAGTTTTTGTTTTGGTTTGTTTTGGTTTGGTTTTTTTGAGATGAAATTCTGCTCTGTCGCCAGGCTGAAGTGCAGTGGTGCGATCTCGGCTTACTGCAACCCCCGCCTTCTGGGTTCAAGCGTTTCTCCTGCCTTGGCTTCCTGAGTAGCTGGGACTACAGGTGCACACCACCACACCCAGCTAATTTTTGTCTTTTTAGCAGAGACGGTGTTTCATCATGTTGGCCAGGATGGTCTTGATCTCTTGACCTCATGATCTGCCCACCTTGGTCTTCTAAGTGCTGGGATTACAGGCATGAGCCACAGTGCCTGGCCTCAGTTGCCAAGTTTTAATGATAGATCGACAACTACAGAAGCTGCAGGATTATGGCAGCCAAGGGCTTCAACCCTACAGAAATAAGTGTCTGGGTCATTGTACCAGACAAGCCACCTAAACTGGCATAGGTCGTAGCTGTGATTAAAGGGAATCTAAAAAATGGGTAAAGGAAGAGGTGGATATTGAGTATCAGTTACAGCATCTAATCAACTGCAGTAGTAGGGGCTAAATTTAGTTCTTCCCAGTGACCTTTTCTTATAAGTTCCACAGGAGGCTGGGCATGGTGGTTCACACCTGTAATCCCGGCCAAGGCTGGTGAGTCACCTGAGGTCAGGAGTTCAAGACCAGCCTGGGCAACATGGTGAAATTCTGTCTCTACTAAAAATACAAAAATTATCTAGGTATGCTGGGGAGTGCCTGTAATCCCAGCTAGTCAAGAGACTGAGGCAAGAGAATTGCTTGAACCCAGGAGGTGGAGGTTGCAGCAAGCCAAGATCGCACAACTGCACTCCAGCCTGGATGACAGAGCAAGACTCCACCTAAAAAAGAAAAAGTTCCACAGTAAACAAGACCAACCAGAATCCTAGAGATGAAGTAAACTTACTATAAATATGACTGGTGCAGAGTGGACTGTGGTAGATACTGTACTGTTCTGCTCAGATAGCCTCTTCAGGGCTTAAACATCCGTATATCTGGTGCTGGGAATATCAACTCCTGATGGCTCAGAGCTGTGTCCCTTATAGGAAATGCCCTCCACCACAGGGAACTGTTCCTTCTTCTGGAGAACACTCTGTGGCAATGACTGGCTCCTGCAAGGATGCAAAGTCCCAACCAACTTGCCTCAATAGAGGACAACACTGAAAGGCCATTTATCCTCAAGATTTGGCCACAGGACTACTTGGGCTCTTATCCTCTCTCTGCTCAATCTGCCTTCTTTCCTTCCTTTCTTACAGGTGTATCTCCTAGGAGCATTCCCCAAAGAAACTTCTACACACAATTCTCCAACTCAAAGCCTGTTTTCAGGGAATCCAATTCAAGACAGGGATAGTTAGAAGACACAACTGTTGCCATGGACTTTGACTTTCTTGATATTCATTCTTGGTACTGGCATCATAAGTTGTGACACTAGGAGGAGTCTCCAAGTGACTCTATAATTATAAGACCGGGATAACGGCCAGGTGGGGTGGCTCACACCTGTAATCCCAGCACTTTGGGAGGCTAAGGCAGGTGGATGACAAGGTCAGGAGATCGAGACCATCCTAGCCAACATGTTGAAACCCCATCTCTATTAAAAATACAAAAATTAGCCAGGGATGGTGGCACACACCTGTAATCCTAGCTACTTGGGAGGCTGAGGCAGGAGAATCGCTTGAATCTGGGAGGTGGAAATTGCAGTGAGCTGCACTCCAGCCTGGCAACAAAGTGAGACTCTGTATCAAAAAAAAAAAAAAAAAGACAGGAACAAAGAGGTGTGATACGTCCCTACATCCCTCACAGATGGTCAGAAATATCTAAAGATTTTTTGCCAAAGAGACAACGAGATAGGGTCCTGAATGGGCAGCATAGTTAAGAAGAAAAAAATGTGTAGTTGTTAATGTTAATGAGCCATCCTTTGCTAGAAGATGTTTCAAGGAGAAGTTACAAGAAATCAGTCCAACTACATGCGTGTCTCTTCTAAAATGAGACTGCATTGTGCTATATTAAAATAGCTTTATCTTAGAAGAGAGGTTCTCAATATGTGATTTGGGGACCACCTGCATCAGGAACATCTGAGAATTTGTTAAAGTTGCAGATTCTAGAGCCCCATCCATGCTGACTGAATCAGAATCGTTGGGAATCTGCATGTTTAACAAGTTTTTTAAAGCTTGCATATTTAGCCAGCTTTTAAAGTAAATGTTTTCAACTGCTTTAATGGGTACAGGGTTTCTTTTGCAGGTGACGAAAGTCTCCTGGAATTAGATAGAGGTGACGGCTTCACAACACAGCGAATATATTAAAAACCACTGAAATGATTTTGATTCAAAGGTCAATTTTATGTTTATGAATTTATCTCAATTAAAAAAAAATAAAACTAGAGGGGCAGAAATTACATTGCCAGAGGATGCAGGTAGGAGGAGGGAATGGAATACAAAAGATCACCAGGTAATTTGGGGGGATTGAGGAACATGTTTTAAATATTGATTGTGATGGTGGTTATACATACAATGGCCAATCTCATGGAACTATATACACCAAAAGGTACATTTTACTCTATAGAAGTTATTTCTCAGCAAACCTGACTATAAATAAACACATAAATAAATAGCCTCCAAGATTTTTAGAAACTCTAATTTAGATGAAGAACTACGTTTGAAGTAGTGATCTCCAAAGTGAGGACACACTTCTCCAGGGCTCTGGAAGACAAGCCGCTGGGGTACAGGAAGAATATAGTAGAAATCCTATTTATATTTTTAAAAATGTTAACATAAGAAAGAAATTAAATTTTCCTAACATTTGGAAATCAACTTGGAAAGCTTGACTAATATTTATATATAGAATGACATTGTTGCCCCCATCCCATCTGTGTCACATCAGGTACACAAGGTGTCCTGGGAGAAGATTGAGACTTGCATAATGACCTTAGTGACCTTTATGATCTCATTCATTCACTTGCTTGTAGCATAATGCCACATACTGCAGCTTATGCGAATTTATGACTTACAATGTCTAGTTTTAAATAAACTAATCCTCAAACAAAAAACAAATGATTTTTAAACATCTCTGCATAGAAGCTCCTGATTGAAGATGATATGCAGGCCAAGGGAATAATGCAAGCCAATGGAATATGAAATGGTAGGAACTGACTTTCTATTAAGAGTTCTGCCATCAACCACATTATGAGGAGGAACAATAATGATCTAATCCGATCTGAACAGAAGTCAGCTAATGAGTGAGCAATTGATTAATTACTTTTCAAAAGAAAGTGAGTTATGAAAGAGCATTTTAAAAACAGAAATTTGGCAGTGTTCCCAATGTTACATGATTTTGTCGCCTAATCAATGTAAAGATGACACATGAAAATCGTCGTATCTCCATAACTAAAGAACTTGGGGAAAAGACTTTTTTTCTAACTAATTTTAAAATCTTCCAAATGAAGAGTTTCAGTGGGTTTTGAATCCATTTGTTAAAATTTAAAAAATACAATGCCTTCCAATTAATTTGCTAGGACATCTTATTGATATCAAGGAAAGCAGAAATCGACCATCTGGGTTTCAACAAGATCAATGTATGATCATGTATGTGATAGAAACCTGAGTACCGTTATTTAGTAAGTGCCACCAATGATGCACTTCCATTTGATTCCGCATATCTTTGTACTTCACCATGAAAACAGTGTAGCCATAAATTTAGAAATAGACAGATCAGTGTATCACAAAATGTCAAACCAAAGTATTGTAAATTAATGCAACACATTTGATCTCATTGCTTTCACTAAAAAAGTTATTGCAGTAGTTTAATGTAGTCATTCTTTGATATTCATTTTTAGTTTCTTCTTTCTTTCCTCTCCTCCTACCACTTCATTTTTCTTGCTCTTGCAGATTCAGCTGCCATCTCTAAGAGGAAGACCTCCAAGTTCAAGTTCTTTGCTCTGTCTTTTATTTCCAACTCTTGAATTAGCAGCTCTACCTGGTTCTTCTATGGTTTTTCAAACACAATATATTCAAAACACCATGGTATCCCTCTTCTCTACCCTTGTCCTCATCTGGGTTAGTGGCAACACCTTTTACTAAGATTCAAAACATCTGCATTTTTCTTTTCATCTGTCTCTTCTCACAACTCACAGTCTACAGACAAAGCTTCATCCTTCTATCTTTCTGGACTCTGCTTTTGTCTTTCTCTCTTTTTCCATTTTTATATTGAGTTCCCTGTGGCTATCTCTGGAACTTTCTTTCTCATTTTATTCCCCTTTCTATATCCATCCTCATTCTTCCTCATCTTCTGCTTTCCTTGTCACCAAAAGAAAGAACACACATAATTTTTTGCTTGCTGATTTTATTAAATATTTATTGCACTAAAGCATGAAATGGAACACTTTCTCTTTTTAAAGTCTATATTAAGTTACATATTTTTGTAGGCCTTGATTGATTTTGTTGTTACTGTTTACCACTGCCCCCACCCCACCCCCACCCCATGGTTCAGCATGTTTGGATAGGAAAAAAAAAAAAAACAAAAAAACAAAGGAATAGCCACTTCAGAATTAGTGAAGTAGTGTTTCTCTGTGGCCTGACATAGTTTATTCACGGTCACCTCTAGCTCCTAATGAAGATAAGTGTTTAGGCAAGCATTCGTATTACCAGGGATCTGAGGTTAATTTTGTTGCTCTTGTCAAAAGCATTATTTTTAAAGACAAAATTTAGTTGGGAGGGAAAGCTTTGTAGATTGAAGGCAGTCCTCCCAATGTAAAAGGGAGTCTTAATTTATACCCCTTGTTAGTCACTATTCAGCAGGGTTTGTTTCAGAATGTACATTTACATATATATATGCATAATGTATTATAATATTATGTATAAAATATATTCGAATTAGCCAAGTATTATATGAAGTTTCCTTCACAAAAATTGAATTGCAAAGATTTGTTAAAGCAAATTATATATTTAGCACTCATTTCTAATGGCGCTCACAAAGCTAAACATTAGAACCTTGACACTGATTTTTAGTATTTGCTCTTGTTTATGTTATGATATATTTAACAAGGATATAGAAAGTTCCTGGTTTACTTGTGCCTAGCTTAGCCCATTTCTCTTGCTTGAGATCTAATGGGGCTGCTGTAAAAGTATCCTTCTCCTATATCAGCTAAGAATTTTCCTCCAGCCTTGGGGTCCCTCTCCCTCATGCTAATGCAGACCCTCTACCATCCGGAACATCTCTTTCACATGTGCTATTGTTTCTTACCCCTCATCACTCCTGGTCACTTCTGCCTAATTCCAGCAGGGCCTCTCTCTACTTGTCACTGTGCCCACAACTGGTAAGGGAGTGGACTTTTTAATTCTCCAACACTGGGCTACAGAAAAAGATTTAGTGTCTGCTTTCAAGTTCTCAGAGTCTGGAGAAAGGAAAGAAAGTTACTAAAAATGCTAAGTTAGAGATATATGGTGAGAGAAGGCTGAAAGGAGACCTCAACCCAGGCTGAGGACCTGGCAAGAATCAGTCAGTTGGAATGGATGGAGGGTTGGCAGGAAGCTCGAGAGGCGATAGGAGCCAAATAGAGGGAATTTAAATTTAATCCCTCAAAATATTGGGGTACTCAATTAGGAGAGTAGCATGATTACATTTGTCTTACTTACAGTATGGAGAATGGTTGGGAGGCATAAGAGTACAGGCAGAAAGAAACATTTGGGTTGCAGGTGAGAGATGGAGAGAGTTTGAATCCAGGCAATGCCATGGGATGGGGAAAAAAAGAAACTAGGGAATAATTTAAAGGCCAAAGCAATATCACATAAGGAATGAGGGGGTATATGGCTCAGGGAAGAGTAGAAAAGGCATTTGAGAGAAAAGATGGAGAGAGGAGGGAGGGAGATAACAGGAAAAAATGGAGAGAAAAGATGGAACTGGAAGAAACGAGGAAAGGAGAAGAGAAAAAAGCAGGTGAATTTCCATTACTGCTCTCTTCACCATGTCCACCAGCCTGGCTGTGTGCTTGTAAGGCAATTGAGAGGGACCAGGGAAACTAAGAAATGGTGAAAAACAGAAAAATCAAAATTGAAAATGATGGGGGGGGAGACTTGTCCAGCCTTATTTTTCAGATCCATCCTCCAAGCCCCTGGTCCCCTCCTCCTCTATGACAATTTCTGTTTCCATTATTGGGTCTTTTTTATACTTTACTGATAAGTAACCATGTTGAATTGTATTGTGAAGGGAGGTGAATAATCCATTTACTTAAAAATGTGTTGCTATGCATTATATCTCTAAGTATATTGCATAGAGATATAATATTTAGAGATGTATGTAATATACTCTAGTAGAAGAAAAGGTAACTTCTTACAGTTCCAGGTACTTGAACTTCACCTTCACCCAGAAAAGTTAAGTGTCATTATTTCTATGGGAATATGGATTGAGTTCCAAACAAATGTCTTACAATTAACTTTTCGGGGAAAATATTTGTTTTTGTGCCCAGTACTAACCTTATTCAGTATATACATTATGAAGAAGAAAGTCAGGAATGCTTTAGATGCTCTCTTCTTTAAACTTTGGCTTGTTCCTGCTGATTACTCACTATTTGAAAGTACATGATAGTTCTATTTAAAAGAAAAGTGAGAAATTCAGTCAAGAATGTTTTCATACATTCATAAATATTTGGCACTATATGGATAATTTCTTGCATTGACATAGAAAGGGACTCTCAACGCCCTTTTACATATAATAAGGTATTTTGGGATGCAACTAGATTCCAAGATCATGACCCCTTTGAAAAGAAGAGACTGACACGCATCTTAACTGAGTTTGGCAGACTGCCTTTTGGATTAGCTGTTGATATACCACATGTGGTACTTCTCAAAACAGAACAATGCATGTTTGAGGAATATAACAGTATTAGAATTTTGTGTAATTGTTTTATGGGCCGTGGCCAGGCACTCTCTGTGGGCATTAGGGTTTCCTCTGAATGGCACAATCATTCTCATGGAGAATCATACAGGGGAAAGGGAGAAGTCTGTCTTAGAGGAAGACTTGAGGATCCAAAAATCAGGCCTCAGACTTTCTCTCTTCTTTTGGGCCAGGGGTCAGTCTGGCTGGAATGGTGAGGCAAAGTGATACTGAGGCATGTCTGATGATTTGGAGTGAGTGCCTGGAGGTACTGAATTACGTGGCAGACATGGGACTGTGCAGCACTCAGAACCCCAGTCAAGGAGGACTCACTGCCCAGCTGCAAGCAATATGGTTAGCTGACAACCTCCAAATGTTCAGTTCTTCAGGTCCACCTCAGCTTTTGAGTCAAAGTCATGCACTCTTTCTCTTCTCTAGGTAGCCTTAGCCCATGACTAAGCAAGACTAGTCCAAGGGTCTAGCCCTTTCTGCCCAAAGGTGGGTTCCTCTAAAGACAAGCTTTTATCTGGAGTTCCTGCTGGACGGAAGACTGTCAGGTCTGCGTCTCAGTAAGCTGGCTCTCCTAGCCAATCCCAGCTCCCCGCTTTTATTCCCACAGGTCTTATTCTCCAATAAACTTTTTGCACTCTCAACTTCCTATGTCTGCTTTCCTAAGGACTGAGCTGATGACACACCCTGCCACAAGGAGGCAGGCAAGGAGAGAGGTTGAGAGTGGTCACTCCAAGAGGGTCCACCCACCTTGGCCTCCCAGAGTGCTGAGATTACAGGCGTGAGCCACCGCACCTGGCCTGTGCTGTTTTTTGATTTACGTAACTCTTCTTCTACTATCTGAGCTTTCTCCTCCCAATCAACATTTCCTACAACAAATATTTTCTTACGCATAAGTATTTTTTAAATCTTTTTTCCCCTCTAATCAATTTGTAATGAGTACTGCTGCATTTGTCTGTTATTTTTAATTGCTTTGTACGATTATGCTAACTTTTCTAACTTCATCTTACTATTCCTACTTTTTGTGTGTGTGCATTTTAACATACATGGTGAATCTCCTTCTAAGCCATGGAAATGATCTTTAGTAGCTCACACTCTGTTTTTTTTTAAGTTGTATCTTCTTTTCATTCTTATTAAGTGCCTCAATTTTTATTTTTTCCTTTCCCCAGATATTTCTTATGGAAAAATGATAAATTTAAAACATTTTTTACCAATTTCTGCTTTTGTCTCAACTAGTCAATGCTTCCCATAAGAATAAAACAGTCAGAATTCCTTATTTTATTTATTTGTTTATTTTTGAGACAGAGTCTTGCTCAGTTGCCCAGGCTGGAGTGCAATAGCATGATCTCAGCTCACTACAAGCTCTGCCTCCTGGGTGCAAGCAATTCTCCTGCCAGCTAGAATTACAGGCGCCCACCACCACGCTGAGCTAATTTTTTGTATTTTTAGTAGAGACAGGATTTCGCCATGTTGGCCAGGCTGATCGCAAATTCCTGACCGCAGGCGATCCACCCGCCTCGGCCTCCCAAAGTGATGAGATTACAGGCGTGAGCCACCACACCTGGCCAGAATTTCTTATTTTTCATTCATCTGGTATAAATTCTCAGCTGCCCTGGGCAAGTGATTGAGTGGTTATTGCTAAACCGGCTTTATAGTAGTAAGAATAATTATCCTTGGATTTCTTTTTCATGTTCAATTTTCTCTTGGACTTTATTTCTAGGCTTTGTACGTTTTCCAAGGAAAATGAACAATGATTTTGCTGACCTTTATTGTGCTTCAAGCTCTTTACATTAAACTCTGTGTCTGAAGGAATTTTTCTTTCGTTCTCTGTACCCTGGGCCAGGAAATAGTTTAGCCAATGTTTTCTAGAACTTTTATTCTGGCTGTTATGCTGTGTGGACGATTTGGCAATTTCCTTCTACCTGTCATAACCACAGAAGGAGAATGGAGTAACATTGCTCTATGAAGATATTTGGATCTGACCTCTACAACTGCAAGAGAAAAATGGAAGTTAAATGGGCAAGATTCATGTTTATTTTTGTCTCAGTTATTTGTTAACATGTGATAGGAACAGTTGTACTATGAAATGCTATCGTTGGTTATGTAACATTGTTTTTACTAGGATGCTAAAACTTTTATACTTTCTTGGTTTAAAGCAGTATTTTTAGAATGGTTTCTATCAATTTTTTTTCCTTGAAATACTTTTTGGTATAACTTAACATGACTATTCAAAATTCTCACAGCTTAATTAAGGGGAAAAAATCTTTTCTATTGACCAACACCTTTTTTTTTTTTGAAAATGTGTAATGTAATAGAATCATAGAATGTAGACAGAAGGGCCAGGCTTAGTGGCTTATGCTTGTAATCCCAGATCTCTGTGAGCCAAGGCAGGTGGATCACTTGAGGTCAGGAGTTTGAGACCAGCCTGGCCAACAGGATAAAACCCCATCTCTAAAAATACAACAATGAGCCAGGTGTGGTGGCAGGTGCCGGTAGTCCCAGCTGCTCCAGAGGCTGAGGCAGGAGAATTGCTTGAACCTGGGAGGTGGAGGTTGCTGTGAGAAGCAATCATACCACTGCTCTCCAGCCTGGGAGACAGAGGGAGACCCCATCTCACAAAAAAAAAAAAAAAAAAAGGGGATTTAGACAGAAGGAAAATCAGGAGATTGCCTAGTTTAACTTCCTATAGAGTGCAGATTCTCTTTAGCCACATTGTTGAGAGATATAAGTTGGTTTTTGCATTTAGTTTTTGCTTGAATGCCTCTATTGTACTCTTATGAAAGCTCACTTTAGTTAAAAAGAAAAAAAAAACTCTAAGATTAAGAAAATCACATAATTTGAATCCAAATCTGCTTTAGAACTTCCGTTTGGTACCAGTTTTCCCTTTTGGAGTCACTTACATCATGCCTGCTCTGTTCTGCACGGCAGCTCTTTATACACTTAAACATCCAGGTACGCAACTCCTCACTTTTCTCCTTCCCAGGTTAATTGGCACTCTCATCAGCCATTTTTTAAGTCTTTCGACTTTTTCTCCACCTCACCTACATCATGAATGATACTCTTAAATGTGATGTGTAAAGTTATACTCAATTCTTACTTTAAAAGATACCTGTAAGAAAGTGAAAAGAACCCACAGAATGGGAGAGTATATTCATAAATTCTCTGTCCACTAAGATACTTGCGTTCAGACTGTAGGAAGAGTTCTTACAACTTAAGGTTAAAAAAAATCCAATTTAAAAATGGGCAGAGAACTCAAATTAACATTTCTCAAAAAAAAAAAAAAGACCTGTAAAAGGCCGATAAACATATGAAAAGACACTCAACATCATTAGTCATTAGGGAAATGCAAATAAAGCCATAATGAGATACCACTTCACATTAATAGAATAGCTATAATAAAAAAAAGATGACAATCCAGGCATGGTTGCTCATGCCTGTAATCCCAGCACTTTGGGAGATTGTGGTGAGCGGATCACCTCAGATCAGGAGTTCGAGACCAGCCTGGCCAACGTGGTGAAACCCCGTCTCTACTAAAAATACAAAACATTAGCCAGGTGTAGTGGTGGGTGCCTGAAATCCCAGCCACGTGGGAGGCTAAGGCAGAAGAATGGCTTGAACCTGGAATGCAGAGGTTCCAGTGAGCTGAGATCGCACCACTGCACTCCAGCCTGGGCAATAATAGCAAAACTCCATCCCCCCCCCCAAAAAAAGACAATAACAAGTCTTGGCTAGAATATGGAGAAATTAGAACTTTCTTACATCACTGGTAGAAATGCAAAATGGTACAACTACTTTGGAAAATAAGTTGGCCATTCATCAAAAGTTAAACATAGCCACCCCATTGACTGGGGAAGACATGGTGGCTGCAGTTCTGAGGAAAGTGTTGGTAGTAGGGTGCTTCTTCTCAATTCTATTTGGCAAGTAAAATGTGTTTTCTAAAATTGGTGATCATATGTGAATTATAGACATAGAAATATACTAAAGGAAAAAGGAAAGCTATCATTTAGTAGACTGAAAAACCCAGATTTCATTTTATTTCTGGGTGAAAAATTTTTAAATACTTAAATTCATTTCCATTTTCCAACCTAACTTCTCATCAGCTCCAGTTACTCTCCTGAAGCAGAATAAAGGGTTTTGAGTTCCACATGTGCTCTCAGGGAGCTCCATTCAAACAGAGAGAAGCCCACCTTCCTGCCAGAGCTGCTGTCCCAGTAGAGTTGGTAAATGTCATCAGATGTATGAGAAGGTCCTGTGTGTGGCTCAGCAAATAGATCAAGACAGGAAACTTCCCTCTATCCCTCTCCTCCTCCCTCCTTTTCACTTCCATAATATATTTAAAAGCACCCAAAGTGAAATATTGAAGGAAACAGGACAAAGACGTCCTCCTTGTCTTCTTTTAGCCACCTGAATCCCCTACTTAGGAGCAACTCTCTCTATTATCCTTGACTCCCAGCTGCAAGCCTCACCATCTTCTCTATTCATTCCCTTCTCTAGGAGCATCCTAGGAGCTTATGTCCTTTGCTCCCACTTTAGTCAGGAGCAATTGCACATTTTCAACTCTACCTTTTCATCGGGGGCAAGCTCAGATTTGTGGGCCTTTTCTGCCTACACACAGCACGTAAGAGTGAATAGGGTCTTCTATTCACTACCGCTGCTGCTGCCAGTGTATTTTTATTGGGCACCTAATATATTCTAGGAATTCTGCTACATTATGTTAACCCCCAAATTACTTGGGAGCCAAGATCTGTTCATATAACCATTTTACAGACATTAACATGCAGGTTTTTTTGTTTTTGTTTTTGTTTTTTGAGACAGAGTCTCGCTCTGTCATCCAGGCTGGAGTGCAGTGGTGCAATCACAGCTAACTGCAGCCTAAACCTCCCTGGCTCAAGAAACACTTCCAGCTCAGCCTCTCAAGTACAGGTGCATGCCATCATGCTCAGCTATTTTTTAATTTTTTTGTAGAGACAGGATCTTGCCATGTTCCCCAGGATGCTCTTGAACTCCTGGGCTCATGCAATCCGCCCACCTCAGTTTCCCAAAGTGCTAGGATTACAAATGTGAGCCACCACACCCAACCTATGCAGTTTTGATAAGTTTCTTCACATAGCTAGAAGATGAAAGACCTTGGACCCAAGTCTGTGCACTTCCACAGCCTTGGCTCATAGCTATCATGCTATTATTGCTTTGCTATGTTAGAACTCTTTGAAATTTTGAGTTCGGAAGCAGTATTTCTGAGGTATCTAAAAATATGCATAATATAAAATTTACCATGTTAACCATTGTTAAGTATAGAATTCAGTGTCATTAAGTACATTCACAATGTTGCATGACCATCACCACTATCCATTTCCAGAGTGTTCATTGTCCCAGACAGAAAATCTGTATTCATTAAACAATAACTTTTCATTTCCCCCTCACTCCAGCCCCTGGTAACCTCTATGCTACTTTTTGTCTCGGTTAATTTACCTCGTGTAGGTAGTGCATATATGTGAAATCATGCAATATTTGTTCTTTCCTTGAACCAATACATTCTTTGCAGAATAAAAAAAGATTGATGCTACCCTGCTTAAGACATCCCTGCCCTGCACTCAATGTCTAGCCTTCCTGAGTCACAACATCCAGCTCATCCTTCCTTTTTTTGTTGTTGATTTTAGATCATTCTTGCTTTCTCCTGTGGGCATTTAGCGCTATGAATTTCCCTCTACACACTGCTTTAAATGTGTTCCCCAGAGATTCTGGTATGTTGCGTCTTTGTTCGCACTGGTTTCAATGAACTTATTTATTTCTGCCTTAATTGGGAAGAGACATATTTAGTTGGCCTCATGCTTCTTTTTTTTTTGAAGAATAAAAGAGAGAAAGAGAAAGAGAGGGGAAGTTTTTTTTTTTTTTCTAAGAGAAAGAAAGATGTAGAATAAAAGAGAAAAAAGAAAGAGAAAGGGAGAGAGAACGAGAATCTTGCTCTATTGCTCAGGATTTCATTTAAATCTGTGAAATGCTTATGCAATTACTAAAATGTGATTTATTTCCTATTATGTGATCACTTTTAGAATAGGTATGATATAATATTGAAAAAAATATATGTTTTGTGGATATGGTGTGGTAGGTTCTGTAAATATTTATTAAATTTGCTTGTTCCAGGTCTGAGTTCAAATCTGGTTTTTTTGTTTGTTTGTTTTCTGGTTTTTTTTCTCTCCATTAGGTTGGTAGATCTACCTCCATCCCTTTATGTTAAGTCTTTGTGTGTCCTTGCCTATAAGAAAGGTCTGAATACAGCGTACTGATGGGTTTTAACTTTTTATTCAGTTTGTCTAACTGTATGTTTTGATTGGGGCATTTAATCCCTTTAAGTTTAGACTTAATATTGATATATGTGAATTTAATATTATTATTTAAGGCTAACTAGCTGTTTGCCCGTTGGTTGATGTAAATTCTTCATTGTTGTAATATTCTTTACTTTTTGATAAGTTTTTAGGATAACTGATGCTGGTTGTTCGTTTCTGTATATAGTGCTTCTTTCAGAAGTTGTTGCAAAACAGGCCTGATCGTAATGAAGTCTCTGAGTTCTTGCTTGTTCGCAAAAAATTTTATTTTTCCTTGGCTTGTAAAACTTAGTTTGGCTGGATATGTGATTCTGGGTTGAAAGTTTTTTTCTTTAAGGATGTTAAATATTAACCCCCACTATCTTCTGGCTTGGAGAGTTTCTACTGAGAGATCTGCTGTGAGTCTGATAGGCTTCCCTTTATGGGTAACCTGGCCTTTCTCTCTGGCTGCCCTTAGTATTTTCTCCTTTATTTCAATCCAAGTAAATCTGACAATTATGTGTCTTGGGGTTGGTCTTCTTGAGGAATATCTTTGTGGGGTTCTCTGTATTGCCTGGAGT
>PVKP010042584.1:0-17960 GCA_004027715.1 Plecturocebus donacophilus
CTGCATGGGTCTGACAGGTCAATGTGTCCTGACAGGGCAATGGATCAGTAGTTTCTGTATCTGATTTGTGACTTTGTTTATCCACTATTGGGTCCTGTGCTTGTTCTTGTGATTGCGCAAATATAATGGGTTTCTGCCTCTCTAGTGCCTTGACTCGGATCAGTAATTTTTAACTATGAGTTCCCCCATATCTGCTGCCCGAACTTGTATCCCAAGGACTTTCTGTTACAACAGTCTTTGTTACTGTAATCACTATGGTATCTGTTCCTGTTAATGACGTAGGACAAAAATATATATACTAACTGTGTGCACAATAAAGTTGCTGTTTAAGCATTGCTGTTCAAGTATTGCTTATTCAGCCCTCCAGACCCCACTTTCTGTCTACCTTTTCTTCCGCACACTCCCCTATTCAGGTTAGGACCCTCTTGCTGGCCAAGAGTCCCCGGCAGACGTGCCGGCCTCTCGGGAAGCCAGATTCTATAATTCTGGGTTTTACATTTCAGTGTCAGTTTTTGAATAAGTTATAAAAAAAGGTCCAGTTTCAGTTTTATTGCCTAAATTTCCTTCTAGGGTTTTTATAATTCTGCATTTTACATTTAAGTGTTAATTTTTTTATAAGTTATAAAAGGGGGTCCAGTTTCAGTTTTAAAGCAGAGATCTTCTTCCAGAGTCTTTATAATTCTGGGTTTTATGTTTAAGAGTTAATTTTTGTATCAGGTATAAAAAGGGGTCCAGTTTCAATTTTATTGCCAAGATTTTCTTCTAGGGTTTCTATAATTCTGGGTTTTACATTTAAGGGTTACTTTTTGTATAAGGTATAAAAGCAGACCTGTTTCAGTTTTATTGCCTAGATTTTCTTCTAGGGTTTCTATAATTCTGGGTTATACATTTAAGAGTTAGTTTTTGTATAAGTTATTAAAGGGGGTCCTGTTTCAGTTTTATTGCCTGTATCTTCTTCTAGGGTTTTTACAATAGTAGGCTTTACATTTAAGTGTTAATTTTGGTATAAGGCATAAATGGAGGTCCAGTTTCCATTTTATTGCCTAGATTTTCTTCTACGGTTTTTATAATTCTGGGTTTTATATTTCAGGCTTAATTTTTGTATAAAGTATAAAAGTGAGTGCAGTTTCAGTTTTTTTTGCCTAGATTTTCTTCTAGGGTCTTTATAACTCTGGGTTTTACATTGAAGTTTCAATTTTTGTATAAGGTATAAAAGGGGGTCCAGTTTCAGTATTTTTGCCTAGATTTTCTTCTAGGGTTTTTATAATTCTGGGTTTTACATTTAAGGTTTAGATTTATATAAGGTTTAAAAGGGGATCCTGTTTCACTTTTATTGCCTAGATTTTCTTCTAGGGTTTTTATAATTCTGGGTTTTAAATTTAAGTGTTAATTTTTGTATAAGCTATACAAGGGGGTCCAGTTTCAGTTTTATTGCCTAGATCTTTTTCTAGGGTTTTTAAAATTTTGTGTTTTACATTTTAAGGTTAATTTTTGTATAAAGTATAAAAGGGTGTCCTGTTGCAGTTTCGTTCCCTAGATTTTCTTCTAGGGTTTTTATAATTATGGGTTTTACCTTTAAGGGTTAATTTTTGTATAAGGTATAAAAGGGGGTCCAGTTTCAGTTTTATTGCCTAGATTTTCTTCTAGGGTCTTTATAACTCTGGGTTTTACCTTTAAGCCTTAATTTATGTATAAGGTATAAAAGGGGGTCCAGATTCAGTTTTATTGCCTAGATTTTCTTCTAAGGTTTGTATAATTCTGGCTTTTACATTTAAGAGTTAGTTTTTTCATAAGGTATTAAAGGAGTTCCAGTTTCAGTTGTATTGCCTAGATTTTCTTCTAGGGTTTTTATACTTCTGGGTTTTACATTTAAGGATTAGTTTTCGTATAAGATATAAAAGGGGGTCCAGTTTCAGTTTTATTGCCTAGATCTTTTTCTAGGGTTTTTAAAATTGTCCGTTTTACTTTTTAGGGTTGATTTTTGTATAAAGTATAAAAGGGGTTCCAGTTTCAGTTTTCTTGCCTAGATTTTCTTCCAGGGTTTTTATAGTTCTGGGTTTTGTATTTCAGGATTAATTTTTGCATAAGTTATAAAAGGGGGTCCAGTTTCAGTTTTAATGCCTAAATCTTCATCCAGGATCTTTATAATTCTGGGTTTTACATTTAAGACTTAATTTTTGTATCAGGTATAAAAAGGGGTCCAGTTTAAATTTTATTGCCAAGATTTTCTTCTAGTGTTTCTATAATTCTGGATTTTACATTTAAGCATTAGTTTTTGTATAAGGTATAAAAGGTGGTCCTGTTTCAGTTTTATAGCCTAGATTTTCTTCTGTGGTTTTTATAATTCTGGGTTTTACATTAAAGAGTTAGTTTTTGTATAAGGTATAAAAGAGGGTCCAGTTTCAGTTTTATTGCCTACGTCTTTTTCTAGGGTTTTGACAATACAAGGCTTTACATTTAAGGGTTAATTTTCTTATAAGGTATAAAAGGGGATCCAGTTTCAGTTTTATTGCTTAGATTTTCTTCTGGAGTTTTTATAATTCTGGGTTTCACATTTAAGTGTCAGTTTTTGAATAAGGTATAAAAGAAGTTTCAGTTTTATTCCCTAGATTTTCTTCTAGGGTTTTTATAATTCTGCGTTTTACATTTAAGGGTTAATTTTTGCATAACATATAAAACGGGGTCCAGTTTAAGTTTTATTGCCTAGATTTTCTCCTATGGTTTTTATAAGTCTGCGTTTTAAATTTAAGGGTCAATTTATGTATAAGGCATAAAAGGGGGTCCAGTTTCAGTTTTATTGCCTAGATTTTCTTCTAGCGTTTTTATAATTCTGGATTTTATATTTCAGGATTAATTTTTGTATAAGTTATAAAAGGGGTTCCAGTTTCAGTTGTATTGCCTAGATTTTCTTCTAGGGTTTTTATAGCTCTGGGTTTTACATTTAAGCGTTAATTTTTGCATAAGGAATAAAAGAAGGTCCAGTTTCAGTTTTATTGCCTAGATATTCTTCTATGGTTTTTATTATTGTGCGTTTTAATTTTAAGCATTAATTTATGTATAAGCTATAAGAGGGTGTAAAGATTCAGTTTTACTGCCTAGATTTTCTTCTGGGGTTTTTATAATTCTTGGTTTTACATTTAAGTGTCACTCTTTGCATAAGGTTTAAAAGAAGGTCCAGTTTCACTTTTATTGCCTAGATTTTCTTCTAGGGTTTTTATAGTTCTGAGTTTTACATTTAAGGATTAGCTTTTGTGTAAGTTATTAATGAGGGTCCAGTTTCAGTTTTATTGCCCAGATTTACTTCTTGGGTTTTTATAATTCTGGGTTTTATGTTTCAAGGTTAATTTTTGTATAAATTATAAAAGTGGGTCCAGTTCCAGTTTTATTGCCTAGATTTTCTTATGGGTTTTTAATAATTCTGGGTTTTACATTTAAGGGTTAGATTTCTATAAGGTTTAAAAGGGGGTCCTCTTTCAGTTTTATTGCCTAGATTTTCTTCTAGGGTTTTTATAATTCTGGGTTTTACATTTAAGGTTTAATTTTTGTATAAGGTATAAAAGGGGCACCAGTTTCAGTTTTATTGCCTAGATTTTCTTCTAGGTTTTTCATAATTCTGGGTTTTACATTTAAGGGTTAGATTTGTATAAGGTTTAAAAGGGGGTCCTCTTTCAGTTTTATTTCCCAGATTTTCCTCTAGGGTTTTTAGAATTCTGGGTTTTACATTTAAGTGTTAATTTTTTATAAGGTATAAAAGGGGGTCCAGTTTCAGTTTTATTGCCTAGATCTTCTTCTAGGATTTTTATAATTCTGGGTTTTATATTTAAGGGTTAACTTCTTTATAATTTATAAAAGGGGGTTCAGTTTCAGTTTTATTGCCTAGATTGTCTTCTACGGTTTCTATAATTCTGCATTTTACCTTTAACATTAATTTATGTATAAGGTATAAAATGGGGTCCTGATTCAGTTTTATTGCCTAGATATTTTTCTAGGGTTTCTATAATTCTGGGTTTTACATTTAAGAGTTAGTTTTTGTATAAGGTGTTGAAGAGGTCCCGTTTCAGTTGTATTGCCTAGATTTTCTTATGGGTTTTTTATAATTCTGGGTTTTACATTTAAGGGTTAGATTTGTATAAGGTTTAAAAGGGGGTCCTCTTTCAGTTTTATTGCCCAGATTTACTTCTTGGGTTTTTATAATTCTGAGTTTTACGTTTCAAGGTTAATTTTTGTATAAATTATAAAAGTGGGTCCAGTTCCAGTTTTATTGCCTACATTTTCTTATGGGTTTTTTATAATTCTGGGTTTTACATTTAAGGGTTAATTTTTGTATAAGGTATAAAAGAGGGTCAGTCCAGTTTCAGTTTTATTGCCTAGACCTTCTTCTAGGGTTTTTACAATACTAGGCTTTACATTTAATTGTTAATTTTTGTATTAGGTATAAAAGGGAGTCTAGTTTCTGTTTTATTGCCTAGATTTTCTTCTATGGTTTTTATAATTCTGCATTTTACATTTAACATTAATTTATATATAAGGTATAAAATGGGGTTTGGATTTAGTTTTATTGCCTAGGTTTTCTTCTAGGGTTTCTATAATTCTGGGTATTACATTTAAGGATTAGTTTTTATATAAAGTATAAAAGTGGGTCCAGTTTCAATTTTATTGCCTAGATTTTCTTCTAGGGTTTTTATCATTCTGTGTTTTACATTTAAGGGTTAATTTTTGTATAAGGTATAAAAGGGGGTCGGTCCAGTTTCAGTTTTATTGCCTAGATCTTCTTCTAGGGTTTTTACAATACTAGGCTTTACATTTAATTGTTAATTTTTGTATAAGTTATAAAAGTTGATCCAGTTTCTGTTTTCTTGCCTAGATTTTCTTTTAGGGTTTTTATAATTCTGGTTTTTACATTTAAGGGTTAATTTTTGTATAAGGTATAAAAGGGGGTCCAGTTTCAGTTTTATTGCCTACATTTTCTTCTAGGGTTTTTATAATTTTGTGTTTTACATTTAAGAGTTAATTATTGTATAAGGTATAAAAGAATGACCAGTTTCTATTTTATTGTCTAGATTTTCTTCTACGGTTTTTATAATTCTGCCTTTTAACTTTAAGCATTCATTTATATATAAGGTATAAAAGGGGGTCCAGATTCAGTTTTATTGCGTAGATTTTCTTCTAGGGTTTCTGTAATTCTGGGTTTTACATTTAAGAGTTAGTTTTTGTATACGGTATCAAAGGGGGTCCAGTTTCAGTTGTATTGCCTAGATTTTCTTCTAGGGTTTTTATAATTCTGGGTTTTACATTTAAGGATTAGTTTTCGTATAAGGTATAAAAGGGGGTCCGGTTTCAGTTTTATTGCCTAGATTTTCTTCTATGGTTTTTATACTTCCGAGTTTTACATTTAACTGTTAGTGTTTGTATAAGGTATAAAAGGGGATCCAGTTTCAGTTTTATTGCCTAGATTTTCTTCTAGGGTTTTTATAATTCTGGGTTTTACATTTAAGGATTAGTTTTCGTATAAGGTATAAAAGGGGGGTCCAGTTTCAGTTTTATTGCCTAGATTTCTTCTAGGATTTTTATAATTGTGGGTTTTATATTATAGGGTTAACTTCTGTATAAGTTATAAAATGTGGTTCAGTTTCAGTTTTATTGCCTAGATTTTCTTCTACGGTTTTTATAATTCTGCGTTTTACCTTTAAGCATTAATTTATCTATAAGGTTTAAAAGGTGGTGCAGAATCAGTTGTATTGCCTAGATTTTCTTCTAGGGTTTCTATAATTCTGGGTTTTACATTTAAGAGTTAGTTTTTGTATAAGGTATAAAAGGGGGACCAGTTTCAGTTGTATTGCCTAGATTTTCTTCTAAGGTTTTTATAATTCTAGGCTTTACATTTAAAGATTAGTTTTCGCATAAGGTATAAAAGCGGTCCACTTTCAGTTTTATTGCCTAGACCTTCTTCTAGGGTTTTTCTAATTCTACGTTTTACATTTAAGGGTTAATTTTTCCATAATATATAAAAGGGGGTCCAGTTTCAGTTTTATTGCCTAGATTTTCTTCTACGGTTTTTATAACTCTGCGTTTTAAATTTAAAGGTCAATTTTTGTATAAGGCATAAAAGGGGGTCCAGTTTCAGTTATATTGCCTAGATTTTTTTCTAGGGTTTTTATAATTCTGGAGTTTATATTTCAGGATTAATTTTTGTATAAGTTATAAAAGGGGTTCCAGTTTCAGTTTTATTGCCTAGATTTTCTTCTAGGATTTTTATAGTTCTGAGTTTTGCATTTAAGCATTAATTTTTGTATAAGGAATAAAAGAAGGTCCAGTTTCAGTTTTATTGCCTAGATATTCTTCTACGGTTTTTATTATTGTGCGTTTTAACTTTAAGCATTAATTTATGTATAAGCTATAAGAGGGTGTCAAGATTCAGTTTTACTGCCTAGATTTTCTTCTGAGGTTTTTACAATTCTGGGTTTTACATTTAAGTGTCAGTTTTTGTTTGAGGTATCATAGAGGTCCCATTTCAGTTGTATTACCTAGATTTTCTTCTAGGATTTTTATAATTCTGGGTTTTACATTTAAGGATTAGTTTTCATATAAGGCATAAAAGGGGGTCCAGTTTCAATTTTATTGCCTAGATTTTCTTCTAGGGTTTTTATCATTCTGCGTTTTACATTTAAGGGTTAATTTTTGTATAAGGTATGAAAGGGGGTCGGTCCAGTTTCAGTGTTATTGACTAGATTTTCTAATAGAGTTTTTATAATTCTTGGTTTTACATTTAAGGGTTAATTTTTGTATAAGGTATAAATGGGGTTAACTTTCAGTTTTATTGCCCAGATTTTGTTCTAGGGTTTTTATAATTCTGGGTTTTACTCTTAAGGGTTAATTTTTGCATAAGGCATAATAGGGGTCCAGTTTCAGTTTTATTGTCTAGATCCTCTTCTAGGGTTTTTATAACTCTGCATTTTAAATTTAAGGGTCAATTTTTGTATAAGGCATAAACGGAGTCCAGTTTCACTTTTATTGCCTAGATTTTCTTCTAGGGTTTTTATAATTCTGGGTTTTACATTTAAGCATTAATTTTTGTATAAGGTATAAAAGAAGGTCCAGTTTCCGTTTTATTTCATAGATTAACTTCTAGGGTTTTTATAATTCTGCATTTTACATTTAATGGTTATTTTTTTTATAAGGTATAAAAGGGGGTTCAGTTGCAGTTTTATTGCCTAGATCTTTCTCTAGGGTTTTTGAAATTTTGCGTTTTACATTTTAGGCTTCATTTTCGTATAAGGTATAAAAGGGGTCCAGTTTCAGTTTTATTGCCTTGATTTTTTTCTAGGGTTTTTATAATTTTATGTTTTACACTTAAGCGCTAATTTTTGTATAACGTATAAAAGGGCATCCAGATTCAGTTTTATTGCCTAGATTTTCTTCTAGGGTTTTTATAATTCTGGGTTTTACGTTTATAGATTAGTTTTTGTATAAGTTATAAAAGGGGGTCCAGTTTCCGTTTTATTGCCTAGATCTTCTTCTAGGATTTTTATAATTCTGGGTTTTATATTTCAGGGTTAATTTTTGTATAAATTATAAAAGAGGGTCCAGTTCAACTTTTATTGCCTAGATTTTCTTCTAGAGTTTTTGTAATTCTGGGTTTTACATTTAAGGGTTAATATTTGTATAAGGTATAAAAGGGGGTCCAGTTTCAGTTTTATTGCCTAGATCTTCTTCTGGGTTTTTTATAATTCTCGGTTTTACATTAACGTGTCAATTTTTGTATAAGGTATAAAAGGGGGTCCAGTTTCAGTTTTATTGCCTAGATTTTCTTCTAGGGTTTTTATAATTCTGGATTTTACATTGAAGGGTTAATTTTTGTATAAGGTATGAAAAGCAGTCCAGTTTCAGTTTTATTACCTAGATTTTTTTCTAGGGTTTTTATAATTCTGCGATTTACATTTAAGGGTTAATTTTTGTATAAGTTGTAAAAGGGGATCGAGTTTTAGTTTTATTGCCTAGATTTTCTTCTACGGTTTTTATAATTCTGCGTTTTTACCTTTAAGCATTAATTTATGTATAAGGTATAAAAGGGGATCCAGATTCAGTTTTATTCCCTAAATTTTCTTCTAGGGTTTTTATAATTCTGGGTTTTACATTTAGAGGTTAATTTTTGCATAACGTATAATAGGGAGTCCAGTTTCTGTTTTACTGCCTAGATCTTCTTCTAGTGTTTTTATAATTCTACGTTTTACATTTAAGGGTTAATTTTTGCATAACGTATAAAAGGGGATCCAGTTTCAGTTTTATTGCCTACATCCATTTCTAGAGTTTTTATAACTCTGCGTTTTAAATTTAAGGGTCAATTTTTGTATAAGGCATAAAAGAGGGTCCAGTTTCAGTTTTATTGCCTAGATTTTCTTCTCGGGTTTTTATAATTCTGGGTTTTACATTTAAGCGTTAATTATTGTATAAGGTATAAAAGAATGTTCAGTTTCAGTTTTATTGCCTAGATTTTCTTCTACGGTTTTTAGAATGCTGCATTTTACCTTTAAGCATTAATTTATGTATAAGGTATAAAAGGGGGTCCAGATTCAGTTTTATTCCCTAGATTTTCCTCTAGGGTTTCCATAATTCTGGGTTTTACTTTTAAGAGTTAGTTTTTGTATAAGGTATAAAAGGGGGTCCAGATTCAGTTGTATTTCCTAGAGTTTCTTCTAGGGTTTTTATAAATCTGGGTTTTACATTTAAGTGTTCGTTTTTATATAATGTATAAAAGGGTGTCCAGTTTCAATTTTATTATCTAGATTTTCTTGGGTTTTTATAACTCTTAGTTTTACATTTAAGGGTTAATTTTTGTATAAGTTATAAAAGGAGTCCAGTTTCTGTTTTATTGCCTAAATCTTCTTCTAGGGTTTTTATAATTCTACATTTTACATTTAAGGATTAATTTTTGCATAATGTATAAAGGGGAGTCCAGTTTCAGTTTTATTTCCTAGATTTTCTTCTAGAGTTTTCATAATTCTGGGTTTCACATTTAAGCATTAATTTTTGTATAAGGTATAAAAGAAGGTCCAGTTTCAGTTTTATTGCCTAGATTTTCTCCTAGGGTTTTTATAATTCTGGGTTTTACATTTAAGGATTAATTTTTGTATAAGGTATAATAGTTGGTCCAGTTTCAGTTTTATTGCCTAGATCTTCTTCTAGGGTTTTTACCATTCTAGGCTTTACCTTTTAGGGTTAATTTTTGTATAAGGTATAAAAGAGGGTCCAGTTTCTGTGTTACTGCCTAGATTTTCTTCTAGGGTTTTTATAATTTTGGGTTTTGTATTTCAGGTTTAATTTTTGTATAAATTATTAAAGTGGGTCCATTTTCTGTTTTATTGCCTAGATTTTCTTCTAGGGTCTTTATAATTCTGAGTTTTAAATTTAGGGCTTAATTTTTGTATAAGGTAGAAAACGGGGTCCAGTTTCAGTTTCAATGCCTAGATCTTCTTCTAGGGTTTTTATAATTGTGGGTTTTACATTTAAGTGTTAATTTTTGTATCAGGTATAAAAAGGGGTCCAGTTTCAATTTTACTGCCTAGATTTTCTCCTAGAGTTTTTATAATTCTAGGTTTTACATTAAGGGTTAGTTTTGTTTAAGGTATAAAAGAGCGTCCACTTTCAGTTTTATTGCCTAGATTTTATTCTATGGTTTTTATAATTCTGTGTTTTATATTTAGGGGTTAATTTTTGTAGAAGGTATAAAAGGGGGTCCGCTTTCAGTATTATAGCCTAGATTTTCTTCTAGGGTTTTTATAATTCTGCGATTTACATTTAAGAGTTAATTTTTGTATAATTTATAAAAGGGGTCTAGTTTCAGTTTTAATGTCTAGGTCTTCCTCCATGGTCTTTATAATTCTGGGTTTTACGTTTAAGAGTTAATTTTTGTATCACGTATAAAAAGTGGTCCAGTTTCAATTCTATTGCCAAGATTTTCTTCTAGGGTTTCTATAATTCTGGGTTTTACATTTAAGGGTAATTTTTAGTAGAACGCATAAAAGGGGGTCCTGTTTCAGTTTTATTGCCTAGGTTTTCTTCTAGCGTTTTTATAATTCAGCATTTTACATTTAAGGTTTAATTTTTGTATAAGTTATAAAACGGCTTGCCGTTTCAGTTTTATTGCCCATATCTTCTTCTAGGGTCATTTTAATTCTTGGTTTTACATTTAAGGGTTAATTTTTTTATAAGGTATGAAAAGGGGTCCAGTTTCAATTTTATTTCCAAGATTTTCTTCTAAGGTTTTTATAATTCTGGGTTTTACATTTAAGGGTTAGTTTTTGTATAAGTTATAAAAGCGGGTCCAGTTTCAGTTTTATTGCCTACATTTTCTTCTAGAGTTTTTATAATTCTGGGTTTTATTATTAAGGGTTAGTTTTTGTATAGGGTATAAAAGGGGGTCCAGTTTCAGTTTTATTGCCTAGATCTTCTTCAAGGATTTTTACAATTCTGGGTTTTATATTTCAAGGTTTTTTTTATAAGTTATAAAAGTGGGTCCAGTTTCAGTTTAATTGCCTATATTTTCTCCTAGGGTTTTTATAATTCTGCGTTTTACATTTAAGCGTTAATTATTGTATAAGGTATAAAAGAATGTTCAGTTTCAGTTTTATTGCCTAGATTTTCTTCTAGGGTTTTTATATTTCTGGGTTTTACATTTAAGGGTTAATTTTTGTATAAGGTATAAAAGGGGTCCAGTTTCAGTTTTATTGCCTAGATTTTCTTCTATGGGTTTTAAAATTCTGGGTTTTACATTTAAGAGTCAGTTTTTGTATAAGGTATAAAAAGGGGTCCAGTTTTAGTTTTATTGCCTAGATCTTCTTCTAGGGTTTTTACAATTCTAGGCTTTACCTTTAAGGGTTAATTTTTGTATAAAGTATAAGAGGGGGTCCAGATTCAGTTTTATTGCCTAGATTTCCTTCTATGGGTTTTAAAATTCTGGGTTTTACATATAAGAGTTAGTTTTTGTATAAGGTATAAAAAAGGGTCCAGTTTCAGTTGTATTGCCTAGATTTTTTTCTAGGGTTTTTATAATTCTGGGTTTTACATTTAAGGATTAGTTTTCGTATAAGATATAAAAGGGGGTCCAGTTTCAGTTTTATTGCCTAGATTTTCTTCTAGGGTTTTTATAATTCTGGGTTTTACATTTATGGGTTAATTTTTGTATAAGGTATAAAAGGTGTCCAGTTTCTGTTTTATTGCCTAGAACTTATTCTAGGGTTTTTATATTTCTGTGTTTTACATTTAAGTGGTAATTTTTGCATAACGTATAAAAGGGGGTCCAGTTTCAGTTTTGTTGCCAGATCTTTTTCTAGAGTTTTTACAACTCTGTTTTAAATTTCAGGGTCAATTTTTCTATAAGGCATAAAAAGGGGTCCAGTTTCAGTTTTATTGCCTAGATTTTCTTCTAGGGTTTTTATAATTCTGGGTTTTATATTTCAGGGTTAATTTTTGTATAAATTATAAAAGTGAGCCCAGTTCTAGTTTTATTGCCTAGATATTCTTCTAGAGTTTTTATAATTCTGGGTTTTACATTTAAGGATTAATTCTGTATAAGGTATAAAAGGGGGTACAGTTTCAGTTTTATTGCCTAGATTTTCCTCTAGAGTTTTTATTATTCTGGGTTTTACATTTAAGGGTTAGATTTGTATAAGGTATAAAAGGGGGTCCTGTTTCAGTTGTATTGCCTAGATATTCTTCGAGGGTTTTTATAATTCTGAGTTTTACATTTAAGGGTTAATTTTTGTATAAGGTATAAAAGGGAGTCCAGTTTCCGTTTTATTGCCTTGATATACTTCTAGAGTTTTTATAATTCTGGGTTTTACATTTAAGGGTTAATTTTTGTATAAGGTATAAAAGGGGGTCCAGTTTCAGTTTTATTGCCTAGATTTACTTCTAGGGTTTTTCTAGTTCGGCGTTTTACATTTAAGCATTAGTTATTGTATAAGGAATAAAAGAATGTCCAGTTTCAGTTTTATTGTGTAGATTTTCTTCAATGGTTTTTATAATTCTGCGTTTTACATTTAAGGATGAGTTTTCGTATAAGGTATAAAAGGGGGTCCAGTTTCAGTTTTATTGCCCAGATTTTCTTCTAGGCTTTTTACAATTCTGGGTTTTACATTTAAGGGTTAATTTTTGTATAAGTTATAAAAGGGGTCCAGTTTCTGTTTTATTGCCCATATTTTCTTCTAGGGTTTTTATAATTCTGGGTTTTACAGTTAAGGGATTATTTTTGTATAAGGTATAAAAGCGGGTCCAGTTTCAGTTTTAATGCCTAGATCTTCTAGTGTCTTTATAATTCTGGGTTTTACGTTTAAGAATTAATTTTTGTATCAGGTATCAAAAGGGTTCCAGTTTCATTTTTATTGCCAAGATTTTCTTCTAGGGTTTCTATAATTCTGGGTTTTAATTTAAGAGTTAGTTTTTGTATCAGGTATAAAAGGGGGTCCTGTTTCAGTTTTATTGGCCAGATTTTCTTCTATGGGTTTTAAAATTCTGGGTTTTACATTTAAGAGTTAGTTTTTGTATAAGTTATAAAAGGAGGTCCAGTTTCAGTTTTATTGCCTAGAACATCTTCTAGGGTTTTTACAATTCTATGTTTTACATTTAAGGATTGATTTTTGTATAAGGTATAAAAGGGGGTCCAGTTTCAGTTTTACTGCCTAGATTTTTTTCTAGGGACTTTATAATTCTGAGTTTTACATTTAAGGGTTAATTTTTGTATGAGATATAAAAGTGGGTCCATTTTCAGTTTTATTGCCTAGATTTTCTTCTAGAGTCTTTATAATTCTGGGTTTTACATTTAAGTGTTAATTTTTGTATAAGTTATAAAAGGGGGTCCAGTTTCAGTTTTATTGCCTAGATTATCTTCTAGGGTTTTTATAATTCTGGGTTTGACATTGCATCATTAATTTTTGTATAAGCTAGAAAAGATAGTCCAGTTTCAGTTTTATGGCCTAGATTTTCTTCTATGGTTCTTATAATTCTGCGTTTTACATTTCAGGGTTAATTTTTGTATAATAAATATATAAAGGGGGGTCCAATTTCAGTTTTATTGCCTAGATTTTCTTCTAGGGTTTTATAATTCTATGTTTTACATTTAAGGGTTAAGTTTTGTATAAGGTATGAAAAGCAGTCGACTTTCAGTTTTATTGCATAGATCTTCTTCTAGGGCTTTTATAGTTCTGGGTTTTACATTTAAGGATTAATTTTTGTATTAGGTATAAAAGGCGGTCCAGTTTCAGTTTTATTGCCTAGATTTTCTTCTAGGGTTTTTATAATTCTGCATTTTACTTTTAAGCTGTAATTCATGTATAAGGTATAAAAGGGGGTCCAGATTCAGTTTTATTGCCTAGATTTCCTTCTATGGGTTTTAAAATTCTGGGTTTTACATTTAAGAGTTTGTTTTTGTATCAGGTATAAAAATGGGTCCAGTTTCAGTTGTATTGCCTAGATTTTCTTCTAGGGTTTTTATAATTCTGGGTTTTACATTTAAGGGTTAGTTTTCGTATAAGATATTAAAGGGGGTCCAGTTTCAGTTTTATTGCCTAGATTTTCTTCTAGGGTTTTTATAATTCTGGGTTTTACATTTAAGGGTTAATTTTTGTATGAGGTATAAAAGGGGTCCAGTTTCAGTTTTATTGCCTAGATCTTCTTCTAGGGTTTTTATGATTCCACATTTCACATTTAAGTGTTAATTTTTGCATAATGTATAAAGGGGGGTCCAGATTCAGTTTTATTGCCTAGATTTTCTCCTAGGGTTTTTATAACTCTGCGTTTTAAATTTAAGAGTCAATTTTCGTATAAGGCATAAAATGGGGTCCAGTTTCAGTTTTGTTCCCTAGATTTTCGTCTAGGGTTTTTATACCTCTGGATTTTATATTTCGGGAGTAATTTTTGTATAAGTTATAAAAGGGGTTCAAGTTTCAATTTTTTTCCCTAGAGTTTCTTCTAGGGTTTTTATAATTATGGGTTTTATATTTCAGGGTTAATTTTTGTATAAATTATAAAAGTGGGTCCAGTTCCAGTTTTATTGCCTAGATTTTCTTCTATAGTTTTTATATTTCTGGGTTTTACATTTAAGGGTTAATTTTTGTATAAGGTATAAAAGGGGGTCCAGTTTCAGTTTTATTACCTAGATTTTCTTCTAGGGTTTTTATAATTCTGGGTTTTACATTTAAGGGTTAATTTTTGTATAAGGTATAAAAAAGGGTCCAGTTTCAGTTTATTGCCTAGATCTTCTTCTAGGGTTTTTATAATTCTAGCTTTTACATTAACTTGTCTATTTTTGTATAAGGTATAAAAGGGGGTCCAGTTTCAGTTTTATTAGCTAGGTCTTCTAGGATTTTTATAATTCTGGGTTTTATATTTAAGGGTTAACTTCTATGTAAGTTCAACAAGGGGGTTCAGTTTCAGTTATATTGGCTAAATTTTCTTCTAGGGTTTTTATAATTCTGAGTTTTACATTTAAGCATTAATTTTTCTATAAGTTATAAAAGGGGGTTCAGTTTCAATTTTATTGCCTAGATTTTCCTCTAGGGTTTTTATAATTCTGGGTTTTACATTCAAGGGTTAATTTTTGTATAAGGTATAAAATTGGGTCCAGTTTCAGTTTTATTGCCTAGATTTTCTCTAGGGTTTTTATAATTCTGTGTTTTACATTTAAGCGTTAATTATTGTATAAGAAATAAAAGAATGTCCAGTTTGAGTTTCAATGCCTAGATTTTTTTCTACGGTTTTTATAATTCTGCATTTTACCTTTAAGCATTAATTCATGTATAAGGTACAAAAGGGGGTCCCAATTCAGTTTTATTGCCTGGATTTTCTTCTAGGGTTTCTATAATTCTAGGTTTTACATTTAAGAGTTAGTTTCTGTATAAGGTATAAAAGGGGTCCAGTTTCAGTTGTATTGCCTAGATTTTCTTCTAGGGTTTTTATAATTCTGGGTTTTACATTTAAGGATTAGTTTTCGTATAAGTTATAAAAGGGGGTCCAGTTTCAGTTTTATTGCCTAGATTTTCTACTAGGATTTTTATAATTCTTGGTTTTCCATTAATGGATTAATTTTTCTGTAAGGTATAAAAGGGGTCCAGTTTCAGTTTTATTGCCCCGATTTTCTTCTAGGGTTTTTATAATTCTGGGTTTTACATTTTAGGGGTAATTTTTGTATAAGGTATAAAAGGGGTCCAGTTTCTGTTTTATTGCCTAATTGTCTTCTAGGGTTTTTATAATTCTACATTTTACTTTTAAGGGTAAATTTTTGCACAATGTATAAAGGGGTCCAGTTTCAGTTTTATTGCCTCGATCTTCTTCTGGGGTTTTTATAACTCTGCGTTTTCAATTTACGGGTCAATTTTTGCATATGGCATAAAAAGGGGTCCAGTTTCAGTTTTGTTGCCTGGAATTTCTTCTACGGTTTCCATAATTCTGGGTTTCACATTTAATTGTTAGTTTTTTTATAAGGTATGAAATAAGGTCCACTTTCAGTTTTATTGCCTAGATTTTCTACTACGGTTTTTATAATTCTGCGGTTGATGTTTAAGCGTTAATTTATGTATAAGGTATGAAAGAGGGTCAAGATTCAGTTTTATTGCCTAGATTTTCTTCTAAGGTTTTTATATCTGGATTTTACCTTTAAGTGTTAGTTTTTGTATAAGGTATAAAAGCGGTTCCAGTTTCAGTTTTGTTTCCTAGATCTATTTCTAGGGTTTTTCTAATTCTGCATTTTATATTTAATGGCTAATTTTTTATAAGGTATAAAAGGGGGTCCAGTTGCAGTTTTATTGCCTGGATCTTTTTCTAGAGTTTTTAAAATTTTGCGTTTTACTTTTTAGGGTTAATTTTTGTATAAGGTATAAAAGGGGTCCAGTTTCAGCTTTATTGCCTCGATTTTTTTCTAGGGTTTTTATAATTTTGCGTTATACACTTAAGCATTAATTTTTGTATAACGTATAAAAGGGCATCCAGATTCAGTTTTATTGCCTAGATTTTCTTCTAGTGTTTTTATAATTCTGGGTTTCATATTTCAGGGTTAATTGTTATATAAGTTATAAAAGGGGGTCCAGTTTCAGTTTTATTGCCTAGATTTTCTTCTAGGTTTTTTTTTTCTATCTCTGCATTTTAAATTTAAGGGTCAATTTTTGTATAAGGCATAAAATGGGGTCCAGTTTCAGTTTTGTTGCCTAGATTTTCTTCTAGGGCTTTTATAATTCTGGGTTTTATATTTTGGGAGTAATTTTTGTATAAGTTACAAAAGGGGGTCCAGTTTCAGTTTTTTTCCCTAGAGTTTCTGCTAGGGTTTTTATAATTTTAGGTTTTGTATTTCAGGGTTAATTTTTGTATAAATTATAAAAGTGGGTCCGTTTCCAGTTTTATTGCCTAGATTTTCTTCTAGAGTTTTTATAATTCTGGGTTTTACATTTAAGGGTTAATTTTTGCATAAGGTATAAAAGGGGGTCCAGTTTCAGTTTTATTGCCTAGATTTTCTTCTAGGGTCTTTATAATTCTGGGTTTTACATTTAAGGGTTAATTTTTGTATAAGGTATAAAAGGGGGTCCAGTTTCAGTTTTATTGCCTAGATTTTCTTCTAGGGTTTTTATAATCTGGGTTTTACATTTAAGGGTTAATTTTTGAATAAGGTATAAAATTGGGTCCAGTTTCAGTTTTATTGCCTAGATTTTCTTCTAGGGTTTTTATAATTCTGTGTTTTACATTTAAGGGTTAATTTTTGAATAAGGTATAAAATTGGGTCCAGTTTCAGTTTTATTGCCTAGATTTTCTTCTAGGGTTTTTATAATGCTGAGTTTTACATTTAAGCTTTAATTCATGTTTAAGGTATAAAAGGGGGTCCAGATTCAGTTTTATTGCCTAGATTTTCTTCTAGGGTTTCTATACTTCTGCGTTTTACATTTAAGAATTAGTTTTTGTATAAGGTATCAAAGGGGTTTCAGTTTAAGTTGCATTGCCTAGATTTTCTTCTAGGGTATTTATAATTCTGGGTTTTACATTTAAGGATTTGTTTTCATATAAGGTATAAAAGGGGGTCCAGCTTAAGTTTTATTGCCTAGATTTTCTTCTAGGGTTTTTATAATTCTGGGTTTTACATTTAAGGTTTAATTTTTGCATAACTTATAAAAGGAGTCCAGTTTCAGTTTTATTGCCTAGATCATCTTCTAGGGTTTTTGCAATTCTAGGCTTTACATTTAAGGGTTAATTTTTGTATAAGGTATAAAAGGGTGTCCAGGTTCAGCTTTATTGCCTGGATTTTCTTCTAGGGTTTTTATAATTCTAGGTTTTATATTTCAGGTTTAATTTTTGTATAAAGTATAAAAGGGGATCCACTTTCAGTTTCATTTCCTAGATTTTCTTCTAGGGTTTTTATAATTCTGAGTTTTACATTTACACGTTAATTTTTGTATAACTTATAACAAGGGGTACAGTTTCAATTTTATTGCCAAGATTTTCTTCTAGGGTTTTTATAATTCTGTGTGTTACTTTTTTTTTTATTGCATTTTAGGTTTGGGGGTACATATGAAGAACATACAATATTGTTGCCTAGGTACACATGTGGCAATGTAATTTGTTGCCTTCCTCCCCTTCACCTATATCTGGCATTTCTCCCCGTGCTATCTCCCCACAACTCCCCACCTCCCACTGTCCCTCCCCTATTTTCCCCCAACATACCCCAGCATTTAGTGCTCCCCTCCCTGTGTGCATGTGTTCTCATTGTTCAACACCCGCCTATGATTGAGAACATGCGGTGTTTGATTTTGTGTTCTTGTGTCAGTTTGCTGAGAATGATGGTTTCCAGGTTCATCCATGTCCCTACAAAGGACACAAACTCATCGTTTTTGATGGCTGCATAATATTCCATGGTGTATATGTGCCACATTTTCCCTGTCCAGTCTATCATCGATGGACATTTGGGTTGGTTCCAGGTCTTTGCT
>PVKP010042585.1:0-17959 GCA_004027715.1 Plecturocebus donacophilus
TATACTAAAATTTATAAGGAACCACAAAAGATCCAGAATAGTCAAAGCTATCCTAAGCAAAAAGAACAAAACTGGAGGAATCACATTGCCTGACTTCAAATTATACTACAGAGCTATAGTAACCAAAATAGTATGGTACTGGCATAAAAACAGACACATAGATCAGTGTAACAGAATAGAGAGCCCAGAGATAAATTGCCAACCCCAGCAATGCTTCCAATCCATGAACAGGTAATATCTTTCCATTTTATGTTGTTCTCTTCCATTTATTTCATCAATGTTTTATAGTTTTTGTTGTAGAGATCTTCCACTTCTTTGCTTAAGTTAATTGCTAGGTATTTTATTTTATTTTATTTGTAGCTATTATATGTGAGATTATGTTCTTAATTTGTTTCATATTGTTTGCTGTTGGTATACAAAAATGCTACTGATTTTTCTATGTTAATTTTGTATACTGCAACTTTACTGTATTTGTTTATTTGTTCTAACAGTTTTTTGATGGAGTATCTAGGTTTTTCCAAATATAAGATCAGATCATCTGCAAACAAAAATAATTTAACTTCCTCCTTTCCAATTTGGATACTCTTTCTTTCTTTTGTGTGAATGCCCTAGCTAGCACTTCCAGTACTATGTTGAATGACAATGGTGGAAGTGGGCAACCTTGTCATGTTCCCAATCTTAGAGAAAAGGCTTTCAGTGTTTCCCCATTTAGTATGATACTAGCTGTGAGACTGTTGTATATAGCTTTTATTATGTTGAAGTATGCTTAGTATTTTTTGTAGAACAGGCCTGGTGTTGATGAAACCCTTCATCTTTTGTTTGTCTGGGAAAGTATTTATCTTTCATGTTTGAAGGATATTTTCACCAGGCATATTTTGCCTAGTGCAAAAGTAATTGAGGTTTTTGCCATTAAAAGTAATTGCAAAAACTACAATAACTTTTGCACCAACCAAATACTATTCTAAGGTAAACATTTACTTATTTTTAATACTTTAAATATGACTGCCTTTCAAAATTTTTTCAGGCCTCTATTAGTCCATTTTGACACTGCTGATAAAGACATACCCAAGACTACGTAATTTATAGAGAAAAGAGGTTTAATGGGCTCACAGTTCCACGTGTCTGGGGAGGCCTCACAATCATGGCAGAAGGCAAAAGCCATGTCTTACATGGCAACAGGCAAAGAGAGAATGAGAATCAAGTGAAAGGCGTTTCCCCTTATAAAATCATCAGATCTTGTGAGACTTAGTCACTACCATGAGCACAGTATGGGGAAAACTGCCCCCATGATTCAATCATCTCCCACTGGGTCCCTCACACAACATGTGGGAATTGTGGGAGCTATGATTCAAGATGAGATTTGGGCAGGGACACAGCCAAACCATATCATTCCACCCCAGCCCCTCTCAAATCTCATGTCCTCACATTTGAAAATCAATCATGCCTTCCCAACAGTCCCCCAAAGTCTTAACTGATTTCAGTATTAACTCAAAAGTCCACAGTCCAAAGTCTCATCTGAGACAAGGCAAGTCCCTTCTGCCTATGAGCCTGTAAAATCAAAAGCAAGTTAGTGACTTCCTAGATACAATGAGGTATGGGCATTAGATAAACACAACCATTCCAAATAGGAAAAATGGGATAAAATGAAGGGGCTGAAGGTCCCATGCAAGCCTGCAATCCAGTGGGGTAGTCAAATCCTAAAGCTCTAAAATGATCTCCTTTGACTCCAGGTCTCATATTCTCATATCCAGGTCACGCTGATGTAAGAGGTAGGTTCCCGTGGTCTTGGGCACTCTGCCCCTGTGGCTTTGCAGGATACAGCCTCCCTCCCAGCTGCTTTCATGGGCTGGCGTTGAGTGTCTGCAGCTTTTCCAGGCTCACACTGTAAGCTGTTGGTGGATCTACCATTCTAGGGTCTGAACGATGGTGGCCCTCTTCTCACATCTCCACTAGTTAGTGCCCTAGTGGGAGCTTTATATGGGGGCTCTGACCACACATTTTCCTTTTGCACTGCCCTAGCAGAGGTTCTCCATGAGAGCCCCAACCCTGCAGCAAACATTTGCCTGGACATCCAGGCATTTCCACACATCCTCTGAAATCTAGGTGGAGGTTCCCAAACCTCAATTATTGACTTCTGTGTACCCACAGGCTCAACACCACATGGAAGCTGCCAAGGTTTTGGGCTTGCACCAAAGTCATTTCCACATTTTTGAGGATCTTTACAACAGTGCCCCTCTCTACTGGTACCAACGTAGTGTATTAGTCTGTTCCACACTACTAATAAAGACATATCTGAGACTCTGTAATTTATAAATAAAAAGAGGTTTAATGGACTCACATTTTCACATGGCTGGGGAGGCCTCACAATCATGGCAGAAGGCAAAAGGCATATCTTACTGGTGTTAGGTAAAGAGAGAATGACAATCAAGCAAAAGGGTTTTCCCATCATAAAACCATCAGTTCTCCTGAGACTTATTCACTACCATGAGAACAGTGTTCATGGGTGAAACTGCCCCCATGATTCAATTATCTCCCACTGAGTCTCTCCCACAATACATGTTAATTGTGGGAGCTATGATTTAGTTGATATTTGAGTGGGAACACAGCCAAACTGTATCAGTGCCCCAGAGCACTTTAGTTCTCTGTGGCAAGGCTTCCCAGAACTCAAGTTCCAACCCCTGGGATGGACAATTCCCCTATGGTTAGGGATGATCTAAATGCTCTCTCTGTGGGCATCAGCTGAGTTCTACCCAGTGTTACTTTCTGCTGTGACAGGCAGCACTGGATTCCAATGCAAAGTCTCACAATCACTGAAATCACTGAACTCTTTCTCTCACATGTACACAAATTTTCTCTCCACACCACATGACTGCTCTCAGAGAATGAGGAAAGGGTGTCACCAGCAATTCATGACTGTCTTTCCTACTCTTTTCAGTGTTTATTTCACTGATATGCAGTTAAAATCAGGCATTGTGATTGTGCACCTGATCTTTGGTTTTTATGAAGGTGATTTTTTTGTGTAGATAGTTGTTAAATTTGCTGTTTCTCTGGGGAAGATGATGAATAGAGGCTTCTGTTCAGCCGTCTTGCTCCATTTCCCTGTTTACTGTTTTAAATGAACACATATGTTACTTCCAGAGCCTGTATTTTTTTTACTTTGACAATTATAATGAGCATTATTTTAGAAGCAATAATTAAATCTACATAATAATGAAGATCCCCTCTGAGAGTCTATGAATGTTTGTGTATTTTCATGATTAGAAATATATCCTCACTATATTTTCTTCTGTCTCAAAACTTTTATATCTTATGCCTATTTTGCACTCCTAATTTATTCAGTTTCACTGTGCCTATAGGCTGTTCTTGGATTTTTAAATGTCCTTTAAGAAGAAGCAATACAGTATTGAACTAACTTCATATTTATTGGTAGAATGACTAGAGTGCTTTAGTTTAATGGGTTATCCATCATAGAGGTATCAAATGAGATTGTAAGTATTAAAGTGCTTTGAAAACAGTAATAAACTACACATGTATAAAATTATATTATTGTTATTCTGCTTTTAAGAAGTATCATAATAAAATAAATCCAAATAATATTTAATGATTAAATTTTGACCACTGTGTCACCTAAGAGGAGTTAATATTTGAAAATAGAAAAATCTACTTCTCAAACTGTAATATGCGGGGGAATCACCTGGGAATCTGATTTACAGGCAGATTCTGGTTCAGCAGGCCTGGAGTGGGGCTGAAATTCTGCATTTCTGACTAATTCCTGAGTGATGCTGAATCCTGATGCTGCTGGTCTGTGATCACACTGTGAGTAACAAGAATCATTTTGGCTCTGCCTTTCAATGCCAATCATTAATCCTGTTATTAAGAGCACATGTGTGGTAACAAGGAAACATATTCAGTAAATGGAGACATTACTCCTTTCCCACGAGTACAGAACTAGCATTGAGACTCTGGTTTGAAAGATGAGCCTGAAAATCTTTGAGGTGGGCCCCATATAAATAATACCTAATAGAGAGGTTTTTATTCCTTTTTACAGTATTCATAGAAAAGAAAATTTCAGTTCCTTTTAGTAAATTAAGCTTAATGTAAATCTATCTTTATCTGCAGGAAAAATTATCTTTTTCTCATCTAAATTTTTTTCTGTTAAAACTCAACCTTCTTTTTTCCTCAGATTGGTTGGTAGAGAAATTAACTATATAATCTTTTCCAATTTTTTTTCATTAATGTACACATGGCTCTGTTAAAAAACAAACGCCAGCAATTCTAGTAATTTAGTCTAAGAAATGAATTTCCTCATATCCTGGCTAAATAAATATTGGATACATATACAGACAACATGCAAACCTTCTACAATGGGTATGCCTTGAAACACAGCCCCAACTCCTTCAAGACTAAAGCAACAAGAATTACAATTGTGTCTTATGCCTTAAAGGAGACTATTTTATCTGTAATGGTGGTGGTATTTTCTTTTTTAAATAATAACAACAGTTCCACTTCTTTTCTTAGATGATCTCAGAGACTGGAGAGAGAATTTTGTTCAAGGAAACAACCATCCCTTTACTGGATTAGTTAATATCTTCTTTGGGAAAATTCCCACTGGTTTTCTATCTGGAGATTTAAATTGCCAAGAGTAAAGCTAATATTCCCCTGGCTGACAGTTACAAGTAGGGCCAGCGTTATGCCCATGAGACCAGTGCTCTCACACAGGGATTCTCACTGAAAAGGTCCCTGTGCTCAGTTTAATGCTCTGCATCTCTGCCTTGAAGTTCTGAACAAGTGGCCCCACATTTGCATTTTACACTGGGCCCTGAAATTTATGTAGCCAGCCCTAAGTACACAGATGAGCACACTGTTTATCTAGTTTCATAGAACGTGCATGTAAAATTTAGTGTCTGTTCCAGCATGATTGTCTTATTTCAAAAACCGAAACAGTTCAAATTATTAATTATTCACCATTTCTGCTAAGAAGGACTAGATATATATGTACCTACATGCATTTTCCTACTAGACTACAACCATCACCCATCTCCTGGCATTGTGTTCCTCACATCACACACTGTAGCTTCAAGGGATCCTAGACTGTCATTAATTAGCATGATGCCTAGTGATCTCAGTCTTCTAGTCATTTTCAATTATTAATTTCATGGCAGGATAATTTATAGAGATGTTTATGTTTTGTTTTCCCTGCCATGGAAGAATCAGGAAAAATTAGAAGAGAACTATACCTATTCCAATCCCCAAAAAATTACGTTCCTATGCCACCTGAGGTTGTTTGACTACAACCTCTCTTCCTTTCTTAATTCAACGAGGAGATTATGCCAGGTGTGTAGGGAGGTGAGAGAAGAGAGTAACTGAGGTGCTACTCCAGCTGATAAAAATTCTGCTCTTCAGGGTCTTTTTTTATTCATTTCTTTTTTCTTTCTTTCTTTCTTTCTTTTTTCTTTTTTTTTTTTTTTTTTTTTTTTTTTTTTTTTTTTTTTTTTTTTTTTTTTTTTTTTTTTTTTTTTTTTTTTTTTTTTTTTTTTTTTTTTGAGACCGACTTCTGCTCTTGTTGCCCAGGCTGGAGTACAATGATGCGATCTTGGCTCACTGCAACCTCTGCCTCCTGGGTAAAAAGATTCTCCTGCCTCAGCCTCCCTAGTAGCTGGGATTACAAGCACCTGCTGCCACATCCAGCTCATTTTTTCTATTTTTAGTAGAGATGGGATTTCACTATGTTGGCCAGGCTGATCTCGAACGCCTGACCTCAAGTGATCCACATGCCTCACCCAACGTGCTGGGATTACAGGAGTGAGCCACTGCACGGGCTCCACGGTCTTTTCTTCAACAAATTTCTTCCATAATCTTAGGGATAAAGGGAAAAACCAAAGAAAAATGCCAGCAACAAAAGACAAAGCCTTCTTGAAGATACAATCAGAAAAAGGCAGTGTTGGTACCCCACTACTCCTGATATAAGCCAATTTTCTCTAGGTCCCTAGGATCCCCCTCACTACAGGAATTTGTAGGACTTTTCCTGTAGAAAAAAAATTCTTTCCAGCCAGGCATGGTGGCTCATGCCTGTAATCCCAGCACTTTGGGAGGCTGAGGCGGGCAGATCACGAGGTCAGGGGTTTGAGACAAGCCTGGCCAATATGGCGAAATCCCATCTCTACTAAAAATACAAAAATTAGCCGGGCGAAGTGGTGTGCACCTGTAGTCTCAGCTACTTGAGAGGCTGAGGAAGAAGAATCGCTGTAACCCAGGAGGTGGAGGTTGCAGTGAGCCAAGATCTTGCCACTGCACTCCAGCATGGGCAACAGAGTGAGACTCTGTGTCAAAAAAAAAAAATCCTTCCTACAAGAATTTGTAACACTTTTGCCTTATGCCAGAGCCATGGCCTCTATGCTGAGAGTTGCTTCCCTTAGGCAGTGACTCCTATATGAAACTGGTTTGCATCTGGTGCCTAAGGCATAGAGCTGCTAGAGTCTATACCCTTGTCTTAAGATGGCTGCCCAAAAGTGCTCTGTGTATGAGGGCTATTTTCCCCAGCTGGGTGACAGTTCCTGAAACCATCATTGCTCTACTAGCTCATCAAAACTGCTTCCCACTAAGTAAATTGATGGATCCAAACTAGGACTTTCCTGGCTCTTGCAGTCTGACTGACTTAAACAGAGAAAAAGCTGACCTCTGGAGTCATATGCCCTAAATGAGAATATAACAGAATCCTACATTTTTTTGCTTTTACTGAGCCCTATATATAGTGTTTCTGTCATTACAGGTTCTTAGAAGAAATACAATTCAATCTATTTGACCGGAACTGGTTTGGATAAATTTGCTGAACAATGTTCTCAAGCACATGTGATGGCCTTCCTGGTCTCTAGACTTTCAGGTGACTGGTGTCCCAAGCCCTCCCATTAATAAAACAGGTATGCCTTCCAGATATCTAATCCCCCTAATAGTGGGACCTTGTTCCTAAAGTGTCCTCCGCAGCCTCCTTCACTCTTCCAGTTGCCTGATGAACATTGTCAAAATGGTCCAGGGTCTTATGGTCATGAGCAACCCATGCTCTTCTCCCTGCACAGCAGGTACGTCCAGTCACACTCAGCTTACACAAATTTTAGACAACATTATACAGTTGGATTTGAGGTCACAACACTCCAGTCACTTGACCACAACTAGTTGTGTATTGTCTTTCTTCACAGTTTTGTTGCCCAATGCATTTCTAATACAAGCCCAGAAGAGTGGCTTCTTGTAGACATTGTCTGGCCAAGTAATAAATATCTGCCTGTTCACAAGTTTCCTGAGTCAGTGGTAGCTGGATAATTTATAGTTTGAGATCTCTTCCAAGAAGTTCGAGATAATAACATCCTCATGCTCACAGAACGTTTTGATGCTAAGCCAGGTGAACTTCAAGCCAATGCCATTCCCTGTGCAGGTAGTGGTTACTGAACACACACAAAGTTTTCCAGCTGCTGTTAATGGCATTCTGGATGTTCTCAAAGATGTCCATACCTGGTTCAAAGTCCCAGTGGTGAAGACAGAGTTTAAAAGTGAGCTGGCCACCTTATTCCAGGGCTGGAACAAGCTGTTCATATACCCACTGCTCATGAGTGGCAGTGGAAGAGACAAAGGCATCATGGATGAACTCCTCTGTCCTGTCCCATTTGGCAAGGTACCAGGCTCTAAATACATAGAGACCAAGGCCTGGCATGGTGGCTCATGCCTGTAATCCCAGCACTATGGGAGAACGAGGCAGGTGGATCACTTGAGGTCAGAAGTTCTAGATCAGCCTGGCCCACATGGCAAAACCCCCTCTCTACTAAAAATACAAAAATTAGCCAGGCATGGTGGTGCAAGCCTGTAGTTCCAGCTACTTGGGAGGCTGAGGTGGAAGAATTGCTTGAACCTGAGAGACGGAGGTTGCAGTGAGCAGAGATTGTGTCACTGCACTCCAGCCTCGGCAACAAAGCAAGACTCCATCTCAAAAAATAAAAATAAATAAATAAATAGCACCCATACCATAGAGATGAAGTTATCTGGGCACTGAACCAAGAGAAGACCATGGTTGTGAGGACCAGACTGAGCAAACAGAAGATGTAGATCTTTCCAAGGTCAAAATTACACATAGTATTATCAAAATCTATCAAGAAACTCTGAGTATTTAGCTGCTGACAGGGGTAGCTCTGAAGGTAGGAGATACGGACATTTGCTCTGTTTGCTGATCAGTTCTTGAACCACACATTGTCACAGTTGCACTCAAGTTTGTTCCCATAGAGATCAAAATACATCAAAGACTTTAGATTCTCCAGATTACTTTGATTAATGACTTTTAGGTTGTTGAATCCTAAAGAGAAAATCCCAAGGCTTTCTAAGCCAGAGAACATGCCAGGAATTCAGTGACTCTAAGTTATTATTTTCAAGACACAGAATTTTTAGTCTTTTAAGTTTTTAAAATCAGGAAATATTTAAATTGAGACTTTGGTCTCCAGCTTTGGTTCCTGAGATATCCAACTTTGTGAGATTAATCAGAGGGTCAAATTGGAGGTAGTCCAGGAATACTGTGGTTTTTTTTTCCTAGGAGTAGCACCTACAAGCTATTCAGCCCTTGGAAGAGGTTTGTTGGAACAACCTAAATCCCATATATTTGTTCTTCTAGGTTGAGTTGTTTCAAAGACTTGAGGTTTATAAATGAAGGAAATGAGGCCAGGTGCAGTGGCTTATGCCTGTAATCCCAGCACGTTGGAAGGCCGAGGTGGGTGGATCACCTGAGGTCAGGAGTTCAAGACCAGCTTGGCCAACATGGTGAAACTTCGTATCTACTAAAAATACAAAAATTAGTTGGGCGTGGTGGCAGGCGCCTGTAATCCCAGCTGCTTGGAAGGCCAAGTCAGGATAATCACTTGAACCCGGGAGGCGGAGGTTTCAGTGAGCCGAGACTATGCCACTGAACTTCAGCCTCCGTGACAAGAGCAAAATTCTGTCTCGAAATATAAATTAATTAATTATTTCGTTAATTAAATGGAGGAAATGGCAAGGTCCTAGTGCTTTCATATGAAATTTTGTTAACATTGAGATCCAAAACTTTCAGATTTCCAAAGCCCAAGAAAAGGTCTGCATGAAAATCTGACAAGCTATTGTATGCCAGTTCAAGATTACATAGAGAAGTGAGGCCAGAAAATGCATTCTTTTCTATAGTTTTCAGGTGATTCCGGGAAAGAATCAGAACATGAAGCTTCTTCAGAGATTGAAAGGTTCTGCACTTCAGAGTCTGAATATTGTTTTCTTCAAGGTTCAAGCTATCTAAATTTGGAAACTGAGCAAAGGAGTATCTGTCAAATGCCACTATCCAGCATCCAGCCAAGCTGAGCTCCTTCGATGAATACAATCCATTGAAAGTCATATTACTGAGTTCAGTGATGGGGTTCCTAGAGAGAGAGATTGTAGGCACCTCAAAGGTGAAAATGCAAAATCAGGAAAGTTTTTAAACTTGTTGTGGTTCAGGTCTAGGGCTGTTAAGTTCTGGAGGGAACTCCAGGTCCTATTGTTGACAAAGGAAAGTTGGCACTTGTTTAGGTTCAACCTTTGGAGGCTGGGCATAGCATCAAACTCACTGTCATTGAGGTGAACCAGACCACTGCTTTGACTCAGGTCAAGGGACAAAAGCCTGGCGCAGTTGGCAAGGTACTTTATGCCACTTGTATCAGCAGCATGTTTCCAAAACCCCAAAGCTTCTAATATGGGTACGTTTCTGAGAAGGTTACACACTGTGTTCAAGTGACCCCCTCTAAGCTTCCTATTATGGAGGTCCATTTCCCTTAGATTTTTCAGGTGTTTGGCTGAAGCATCTTTAATTTTACCAATGCTCCACTCGGATTCAAACTCCTAAGTTGGGACAGAGTTTCCAGATACGTATTCTGGATGAGTTGATAACTATTCTTAGAGACATCCAGAGTAGTCAGATTAGGCAATGACAGAGCAGAGAAATTTAACTCCATTAGCTTGTTCCCTTGCAGGCTCAGATGGGTTAGAGAGAGCAATGACCTGGGGTTGTTGCCCAAGGAAATGATGCTATTACTAGTAAGATCAAAGTCTTCCAGGCATGGAAGATGCTGGACTGCTTTGAGAATATTGGAAAAGTTGGTAATAATGTTTCAAGATAGGCTTAACTGTTTCAATTTGACAAGAGGGTCAAAGCACTATTGTGAATATGGGTAATTTGATCGTGGCTCACTCGGCAGCAGGGTTTCCAAGTTGGACAGGCCCTCAAAGGAGTTGTTCACACTTTGAATCTTATTTTCTACTAAATTCAAAAGGGTCAGGTATTCAAGTCCCCCAAAGGCTCCCTCACGAGTCTTCCAAATGGAATTCCACTCCAGTTGCAAGTATACCTGAGCAAATTAGTGAAGCTATGAGGAGGAAAGAACTGAATTTCGTTCTGTGTCAGATGGAGGTGAGTGGCGTATCCAGGGATGTCACTAATGGCATCTGTCAAGTTGGCAATCTTCTGAATGCAGAACACATGACATCCAATTCACATTGTGTGCATTTACTGAACCCATATGTCTCTGCCAAAGGCAGCAGAGAAAGCTCAATTAAAATAGCCAGAGCTGTTGAAGAGGCAGAAGACTCTTTGAACCCATCTTGTTAGTCCCAGGCCTTAGATTTAACTATAAGAAAAAAAACCTCTTTGCATGTATGATGCTCATATTTGAAGGAATGGTCTTTCAATTTTGACTTTGCTGCAAAGAAAAGAGGAAGTTTTGTTTACATTTCTCTCTCCTAACGAGTATTTCATAACTGCTTCAAGGAAACCAAAGAGCTTTACCTAAAGTTAACTTCCAAAATAAATTCATTTCCAAAGTCCTCTATGTGTATTAGCAAGGACTGCTATTCTTTCTCCTACAGCCAAAATTGTCAGCACGGGGACACAGAGAAGGTACTTGCATACCTAATTTAATTTAGGAAAATTAACACATTTCCTAATCCTCCTCTCCCTTCTGCAAAATAAAGGAACTCTCTCGATGTGCCCTAAATTTCACCACTGGAGAGGCATGTGTAGTGGAGGGTCTATGACTCTCTCAGCCTAGTTAAAAGATAATCATCATGGTAGGGACAAAAAAAAATCAAGGTTTACAGGCCACCTCTACCTTAATGTGAATAAATACAGGAGTCCTTGATTGGAAGCCACTCATTTCACTACAATTTGCATTTATGTACCTTAGGCAACTATGCCTATTATCAGTATATTACATTCACAGTAAGCCTTAAACAATACAGCTATAATAAACTTAGATCTGTCAACGTACTTACCAACGTGTGCTGCTCAAGGTTTCTCCAGGCTTGCCTCCAGGGTCCGACCTATTCCCACAGTCACTTGTGGTGATGTAGTGAAAAGAATCCAGCTCAGACCTGAACTCCAATTCAGCATCCTTCCACAAATTATTTAAACTCTCTGTACCTGTTTCCTTATCCATATAATGGAATAATAATAATACCTACTCCCTCATAACATTGTGATGATTCAAAAAAGACAACTTAAAGTGTCCAGGTTGTGCCTAGTACACCATGAAGCTCACTGAAAGGTACTTCTCTTTTTTCCTCCTTAACTGTAGGCCGACACCAGTACACCATCTTTGCGTGGATCTTCCAGCCCTTGTATTAAGAGCACTGGTAGCCACAGAGCAAAGAGAGAAACATTACAGTTGACTGGATTTCTTTCCTTTGTATAGATTTTCATATGCACACAAAGATATATACTTTCTAGCACTGTTTTCAATTCTTGGACTCACAGGACAAGTATCCACTAAGGAAACTGGCAATATATATGTATACGTTGTAAAAGAAAAATCTGACGCACGATAAAATGTTGAAGAGTTTATTTGAGCAAGAAGCAATTCATGAGTTGAGGATGATTAATCCAAAAAAGTTTGGTGTTCTGATGACAAAATGTATTGGGAAAATGCAGGAGCAAAATAAAGAATTATTTGATTTGTTTTCAATTACAAAATTGTCTTTTTAAAGATACCTTATTGGAAAGTTCCTAGTCACATAACCATATGTTAGTTGGCTGCCTATGATGGGCTGGTGTTAAGTTTTTTTAGTCTAACATAAGCATTTATCAGCAATGACCCAAGTTAAGTTTCACTTGTGTTTGCAATTTAAGCAAGACTTAGGTCACATATGAGGCTTAACTGGTTTGGTCTTCTCAAGGACTTTTCAAACCTGATCTTCATTTTGATTTGCTTTAACAATGTGCTCCCTAAGAAATGGGAATTTCTGGGATAGATGCATTTACAATCAGGGCACTATTACATTGAATACAATAAGAAAACATGACTTTGAAAATCTTTTATAAGTAATGTGAGCCACTTCCTGAAGTCTGTAACATTAAGACTCTCAAGAGTAGTGCACAAGATGGCCCATCTGCTAACATCAGTAACTTGGTATTATCCGCTTTGATACTTTCTGTGATACTGGTGGTATTAAAGTGATATCTCATTGTACTTTATTGACAATCACTTTTCATAAATAGTGACAATCACTATTTATCTCACTTCTTTTCTTCTTCTGCTTTTTCTTTTCGATCCTCCTCTTCCGACATGTAACTAGAGAATGTGTTATGAGTTTGCAAACAGCTGAAATATCAGGCTACTTTTTTTCACAGATGTTTCTCATTTGCCTTCCCTTCCCCTCTTCCCCTCTCCTTTCCTTCCTTCATTCTTTCCTTGAAGTAGTAAGCAATATTTTGGAAGCTTGAGAGAAAGTAAAATGAGAGAGAGAGGACAAAGACATACAAAGGAAAAGAGAAGGAAATATGACATGATGACAGGAGCTGGTGATCCAAGAAAGTGGGGAAGGAAGGGAGGGAGGGTTGACCGTTTTGCCTATGCCGAACCAAAGGAAGAATGGGAAGCAGGGAGAGGAGGAAGGGAAAGGGAGGATATCAGAAGAAACGCTAGGGGCAGAGGGATGAGGGGACATGGAGACGATTTAACACAACTTGAGACAAGACA
Source organism: Plecturocebus donacophilus (assembly GCA_004027715.1). NCBI lineage: Eukaryota > Metazoa > Chordata > Mammalia > Primates > Pitheciidae > Plecturocebus > Plecturocebus donacophilus. The sequence continues at coordinate 13,005 of PVKP010042585.1, forward strand.
GCTTGGCTGGTGAGATCCTGATGTGATATCTGAATGTTTGTTTGTGATTTTAAGAATTTTTTTCTTTTTTCTTTTTTTTGACAGAGTCTCACTCTGTTGCCCAGGCTGGCATGCAGTGGTGCGATCTTGGCTCACTGCACCTCTGCCTCCTGGGTTCAAGCAATTCTCCTGCCTCAGCCTCCTGAGTAGCTGGGATTACAGGCACGCACCACCATGCCTAGCTAATTTTTTATATTTTGAATAGAGATGGGGTTCACCATGCTGGCCAGGCTGGTCTCGAACTCCTGACCTCGTGATCCACCCACCTCAACCTCCCAAAGTGCTGGGATTACAGGTATGAGCCACCACGCCCAGCCCTCTTTCCATATATTTGATAGCCACTTGGAATTTTCTTTCAGTCACCTGCTTATTTATTTATTTATTTATTTATTGAGACGAGTCTCACTCTGTTGCCCAGGTTGGAGTGCAGTGGCACGATCTTGGCTCACTACAACCTCCATCTCCCAGGTTCAAACAATTCTCCTGCCTCAGCCTCCCAGGTAGCTGAGATTACAAGTGTGCCCTGCCATGCCTGGCTAATTTTTGTATTTTTAGTAGAGACGAAGTTTCATTACGTTGGCCAGGCTGGTCTCAAACTCCTGACCTCAAGTGACCCACCCGCCTCGTCCTCCCAAAGTGCCGGTATTATAGGCATGAGCCACCACTCCTGGACAGCTTACTTATATCTTTTCTTTATTTTTCTACTGGATTTGGGGGGTTTTAAAAAAATAATTTGTAGGAATTAATACACATTCTGATATTGATCCCTTGTTGGTTTTAATGTTTAAAATGTCTTCTGTCATCTATTATTTAATATTGTCAATAATGTCCTCTGTTGACCAGAAATTTTAATCATGGCATCTATCGTAAAAAGCCATCTTTTTTTTTTTTTTTTTGGCTTCATGGTTTTTCTTTTGAATTCTTGTTTAAAATACTTTGCCTTATTAGATTACTGGCTACTGTATGTTTGGCTTTACCTTTTCCACTCTGTCTTTCTAAATTGCATTTATGCATATTGTAATTTAAGGAAAGGATTCAGCTATATTTTCCAATTAGTGAATTAGCTCACAACAAACTTTAAAAATCTATTGCTGTTCCAATGCTTTGAGGCATATCTTTATGGTGTATCAAATTATCATACATACTTGACTGTACTTCTTTAATTTTGGAAGGATACATAAGTGTATATATTTATGGGATACGTGAAATGTTTTGATACAGGCACATGATGTATAATAATTACATTAGGGAGGGGTGTCAAGATGGCTGAGAGAAGCCAGCACCAGCATGCAGCTCCCAGGGAATGATATGCAGAGGGCTAAAAGACTTCACGATTCCAAACTAGGTACCGGGTTCATTTCTGTGGGACAGATAGGGCTCTGAAAATAGGCCCAGGGAAGGAGCCGCAGGGCAAGAGATGCCCAGGGGTGCAAATCGAGATGGGGGGGTGCATCCTCATCTGAAATGTGTAGCCGGCTCGGGGGGTCAGGGGCCCTAACCCCCTCGGTGCTCCAAATCTGATTCTGTGCTTACCCCATCCCTCCTGCAACCCACGGTCCACGAGAGCCCTACCAGATGGTGGGGCGCCATGGGTAGTCAAGGCAAATCAGAGCAGCGGCTACCACCAGGCACGGCAAGTAGTCGCAGGGACCTGGGTGGGAATTTGGACTAACGCCAGCGGGACGGATGTCCCAAAGAGGGAGGCAGAGTTGAAAGCAGGGAAACAGACCATAAGGCCTGGCAAGCCCACCTCCACAGAACTCAAACTGAAGCCCTCGCTAGAGAGCTTGGCAGCAAATATACCAGGTTGACCCCAACCAGGAAGATCCAGCTGAGGAAGGAGAGATGCCATTGGGAAGGCGGGGCCAATCTCACCTGCAAACAAACTCCAGGGAAGGACCACCCACCCAGCAACCTGACTGACAAACTAGATAAAAAAAATCAAGAACCATCGATGTGCTATATTCAGGAGACCCATCTCACATGCAAAGACTCACATAGACTCAAAATAAAGGGATGGAAGAAGATTTACCAAGCAAATGGAGAGCAAAAAAAAAAAAAAACCAGGGGTAGTAATCCTAGTCTCTGATAAAACGGACTTTAAACCAACAAAGATCAAAAGAGACAAAGAAGGGCATTACCTAATGGTAAAAGGATCAATGCAACAAGAAGAGATAATGATCCTAAATATATACACACCCAATACAGGAGCACCCAGATACATAAAGCAAGTTCTTAAAGACCTACAAAGAGACATACTCCCACATAATAATAGTGGGAGACTTTAACATTCCACTGACAATGTTGGACAGATGAATGAGACAGAAAGTCAACAAGGATATCCAGGACTTGAACGCAGATTTGGATCAAGCGGGCCAAATAGACATTTACAGGACACTCCACCCCAAATCCACAGAATACACCAGCACCCTCTTCTCAGCACCATATTTCACTTACTCCAAAACTGCCCACATAATTGTAAGTAAATCACTCCTCAGAAAATGCAAAAGAAGGGAAATCATAACAAACTGTCTCAGACCACAGCACAATCAAATTAGAACTCAGGATTAAGAAAAGCACTCAAAATCGTACAATCACATGGAAACTGAACAACTTGCTCCTGAATGATGAATGGATAAACAATGAAATGAAGGCAGAAATGAAAATGTTCTTTGAAACCAACAAGAATGAAGACACAATGTACCAGCTCTTATGGGACACATTTAAAGCAGTGTCTAGAGGGAAATTTATAGCAATAAATGCCCACATGAGAAACAAGGAAAGGTCTAAAATCGACACCCTATCATCAAAATTGAAAGAGCTAGAGGAGCAAGATCAAAAAAACTCAAAACCTAGCAGAAGACAAGAAATAACTAAGATCAGAGCAGAACTGAAGGAGATAGAGACACAAAAACCCTTCAAAAAATCAATAAATCCAGGAGTTGGTTTTTCAAAAAGATCAACAAAATAGACCACTAGCTAGATTAATAAAAAACAAAACAGAGAAGAATCAGATAGATGCAATAAAAAATGATAAAGGAGAGATCACCATTGATTCCTCAGAAATACAAACTACCATCAGAGATTACTACAAAAACTCTATGCACATAAACCAGTAAATCTGGAAGAAATGTATAAATTCCTAAACACTTGCACACTCCCAAGACTAAGCCAAGAAGAAGTTGAAACCCTGAATAGACCAATAACAAGGTCTGAAGTCATGGCAGGAATTAATAGCCTACTGACCAAAAAAAGTCCTGGTCCAGACGGGTTCACAGCCAAATTCTACCAGACATACAAAAAGGAGCTGGTACCATTCCTGCTGAAACTATTCCAAATAATACAAAAAGAAGGAATCCTCCCTAACTCTATGAGACCAACATCATCCTGATACCAAAATCTGGCAGAGACACAACTAAAAAAGAAAACTACAGGCCAGTATCCATGATGAACATTAATGCAAAAATCTTCAATGAAATACTGGCAAACCAAATCCCACAGCACATCAAAAAGCTTATCCACCATGATCAAGTAGGCTTCATCCTGGGGATTCAAGACTGTTTCAACATACACAAATCTAAAAACCTAATTCACCGCATAAACAGAACCAAAGACAAAAACCGCATGATTATCTCAATAGATGCAGAGAAGGCCTTTGACAAAATTCAACAGCCCTTTATGCTAAAAACTCTCAGTAAACTAGATATCGATGGAATGTATCTCAAAACAATAAAAGCTATTTATGACAAACCCACAGCCAATATCATACTTAGTGGGCAAAAATTAGAAGCATTCCTTTTAAAAACTGGCACTAGACAAGGATGCCCTCTCTCACCATTCCTATTCAATATAGTATTGGAAGTTCTAGCCAGAGCAATTAGGCAAGAAAAAGAAATAAAGGGCATTCAATTAGGAAAAGAAGAAGTCAAATTGTCCCTATTTGCAGACGACATGAACGTATATTTAGAAGACCCCATCATCTCAGCCCAAAACCTCCTTAAGCTGATAAGCAACTTCAGCAAAGTCTCAAGATACAAAGCATTGTGCAGAAATCACAGGCATTCCTATACACCAATAACAGACAAACAGAAAGCCAAATCATGAGCAAACTCCCATTTACAATTGCTACAAAGGGAATAAAATACCAAGGAATACAACTAGCAAAGGAGGTAAAAGATCTCTTCAAGGAGAACTACAAACCACTGATCAAAGAAATAAGAGAGGACACAAACAGTTGGAAAAACATTCCATGCTAATGGTTAGGAAGAATCAATATTGTGAAAATGGCCATACTGCCCACAGTAATTTATAGATTCAATGCTATCCCCATCAAGCTACCATTGACCTTCTTCACAGAGCTGGGAAAAAACACTTTAAACTTCATGTGGAACTAAAAGAGAGCCTGCATAGCCAAGACAATCCTAAGCAAAAAGAGCAAAGCTGGAGGCATCACGCTACCTGACTTCAAACTATACTACAAGGCTACAGTAATCAAAACAGCATGATACTGATACCCAAACAGAGATATAGACCAATGGAACAGAACAGAGGCTTCAGAAGCAATGCCACATATCTACAACCATCTGATAATTGATAAACCAGACAAAAACAAGCAATGGGGAAAGGATTCCCTGTTTAATAAATGCTATTGGGAAAACTGGCTAGCCATATGCAGGAAGCTGAAACTGGACCCCTTCCTTACACCTTATACAAAAATTAACTTTGTAGGGACATGGATGAACCTGGAAACCATCATTCTCAGCAAACTGACACAAGAACACAAAATCAAACACCGCATGTTCTCACTCATAGGCGAGTGTTGAACAATGAGAACACATGAACACAGGGAGGGGAGCACTATACGCTGGGGTATGTTGGGGGGAAATAGGGGAGGGACAGTGGGGGGGGAGGGACAG
>PVKP010042586.1:0-17958 GCA_004027715.1 Plecturocebus donacophilus
CAGGTTCAAGCAATTCTCCTGCCTCAGCCTCCTGAGTAGCTGAGATTACAGGCATGCACTACCACACCAGGCTAATTGTGTATTTTTAGTAGAGACGAGGTTTCTCCATGTTGGTCATGCTGGTCTTGAACTCCTGACCTCAGGTGATCCGCCTGCCTCGGCCTCCCAAAGTGCTGGGATTACAGGTGTGAGCCACTGCACCTGGCCATCTGTGCCTTTAAATCCTATCCATCCTCAAGGTGAGCCTAAATTTCTTCCAGGGGGCTTTTGCAAATCTTCCCAGCTGGGAACTTCCCCTCACCTTCTCTGAAAGCCTCCCTGGGACTCCATGGATCCTTCTCTTGGGAGCATTATCTGGTTCTTCGAGGTATATTCTGTTTTTTTGATAGTCATAGCTATTTTGGGGTCCATGTGATATTTTGTCCATGTATACAACGTGTAATGATTAAATCAGGTTACTTGAGATGGCCATCCCTCAACTTTGATCTTTTCTTTCTTGTTGGAAGCATAGACTATTCTAGTCACGTGTACCTTTACTGTACGCCCCTCACCAGGCATTCAACTCTATGTGTGAACACTACGTTGGATTCATCATCATGCAGCGTGCCTAACACTATACTTTAGCTGTATTCAGTGTTGAGCAGAGCTCTTGTTGAATGAAAAGGAATTTCCTTATTTTTCATAGCTCAACTTAAATATAATTTTTCCCAGGCCAGGTGCAGTGGCTTATGTCTGTCATTCCAGCACTTGGGAGGCTGAGGTGGGCAGATCACTTGAGGCCAGGAGTTCAAGATTGGCCTGGTCAACATAGCAAAACCCTGTCTCTACCAAAAATACAAAAATTAGCTGGGCATGGTGGCACGTGCCTGTAGTCTCAGCTACTCAGGAGGCTGAGGCATGAGAACCGCTTGAACCCAGGAAGCAGTGGTTGCAGTGAGCCAAGATTGCACCACTGCACTCCAGCAGGACTCTGTCTCAAAAACTATATATATATTATATATTTTGTAGAATATAGTTATCTATTTTATAATATAGATTTATTTTTATAATATTTTTATATATTTACTTATATTTTTATATTCATTATGTATATATAATATCTCCCGGTATATCTCCATGAATGCCCCCAATAGCTCAAGGTTGGGGTGACATGCCCCCTCAGCACCTCCAGAACATGCGCTCTTCCCACCACAGTGGCTGTCACACTTATTCTCATGCTTTGTCACTTGCTTTCCAGCCCACTAGATGACAAGCACCTTGAGGAAACACTATGTGTGTGAAGTCTCCACTGCCTGCATTGCACATGGCAAACTGTAGGAACTCAGTAACTATCTGATGAACAGATAGACAAAGAAATAAATGGATGTGTGGATGCATGGAAGTAGGGAAGGGGAGAGGGGGTAAAGATGACCTTTCAGATGGCCTTAAGCGCTAATATTTTATGATTATAGAACTTTGAACTCTTCTTTGGGGGAAAGTAGTCCAAGCTATTTGGAAAATAATAGTGATCATTGTAGAATCAGGTGGTGATTTTCCTTCCAATGGACATTGCTTCTGGAGGGGGCAGGGTCTGCTCTTCCCATTCTATGGGGAATTTCATGTTCCTTGGGCTAAGCTTGGCCCAGAATTTGGCAAGATCTCTGGGGCGTTCATTTTTGTCACCCAGCCCCGGTAGGAGGGTGGATAGGTGGGAGGGGAACTGTTTTGGGAAAGAGTGCTGGGGAGTGTTTGTGTGTGCGATGAGTCAGGCCCCGGAGCTGGGAGCCTTCCTCTCTGCTGGCTCTCTGTGGGGGTAGTTCTCACCAGTCACTGGGAGGGTAGAGGATCACCAACTGTCTTCGGAAAGTTTGGAAAGTTTTCTTAGTCATTACGCCAAGTCAGCTGGAGCTTTATGTAATGGGGACAAGCAGAGGTATGATGGCATCAGAACGGCTGCTCCTCTTTCGGCAGTGGCTCTCACCCCTCCCCTCCTAACTACCAGGGCTGGCGACCAGCCCTACTTATAGGAGGTGGCATTTGGGGACTAAAGGTCCCTGCTGTAGATGTTTGATTCCCACTACGAAAGAACTTGGGCTGTTTTAGAGAAGCCCTCGGGAAGGGCTGCGTGCGCTCTCAGCAGCGCCCATCCTCCTTTTGTATCCAACATCACTTGGCAGGTGAGAATCAAGCCAGGCTCTCCAGCACCTCAGGACTTGTCTGCCTGAGCCCCAGACGCAGAAGACCCCTTCCCCGGCCACAGTCCCTGTCCCATGCTGCTGGCCGAGGCAGCCTATCTCTGCTCTCTTATCTCCTCACTCTCCAGGCACGGGGAGATGCATCACTGGGCTTCCTGTCTCTGACACCGAAGCCAATTTGCCTATCACGGTTTGAGTTCTGTCAGTGACAGCTCCAGATAGAGCCTGAAATAATGTTTGTGTGTGGACATGCGTGCGCTCGTGCGCGTAAATGGAGAGAGCTAGAAAGAGAAACAGAGAAGGAAGGATGGGAGCGGAGAGGTTTCAGGTCTGGGAGGAGCGAGGATTGTGGTGACTCACCTGGCTGAGGGGACCCGGGCCACTGGGAAGAAACAGCAACACTCAGAGGTCTGTGGAGAGTTGCAGGGCCTTCAACAGGCCTCTTCCAGGCAGCTGAAGGCATCTTAGAGAAGCTGGGGCTTGTCGTCCTTTGTCACTTACAGGGAGGAAAGTACGCAGGTCTGAGAACTGCTGGGGCCGGAAGCTCTGGAAAAGATGAGATGGAGCATTGTTTTGGTTGGGAAGCAGAGTGCTAAGGAGTAGCATCAGTGCAGCATCACGCCGGGTGACTTCCCAGAACAAGAAAGAACGGATGCAGTTAAGAAATTAAGGTAAGAAATGAGGATACATTTCCTGACAGTGAGGAGGGCTGGTCTGACCCAGTGGCCCCAAAAGAGAGTTTCAGAATCAGGCCTCTAGTTATCAAGCATAGACTGAACGGCAGGAGGGAGATGCTGGCAGGGCAGGACTGTTTGGTGGTTCTGAGATCTCCTGGCCCCACGTTACAGCTCCGGTCCTTCCTCAACGCCAGGAAGTTGTGTAGGCACTAGAGGCCTCCCAGAGGCCAGAGGGAGAAACTGGAAGGGAGGACCGCAGAGATGGAGTGGGACCACAGCAAGCGGGGAGGGGCGCGAGGATGTTTGGGAGAGAGGCTGGAGAGCTTCATGCCCAGGCTGGTTTCAGATCCATTCCTGGATGGGTGGGGACAAGGGTGATGGGAGATGTGAAGCAAGCAAGAGTAGACGTACCCTCTTTCCCTGCTGAGGGCCCTGGGGGCAGGGCAGTGCGCAACAGGACCTTCTGGGTGCCATAGAGGCCAAGCTGAGTGGAGGCTGGAGCTGTCGCTGAACCCAGTTAGGAAGGAAGGATGGAAGGAGAGAGGGCTGGGAAAGGAGGGAGAAAGAGCAAAAGTTCCCCAGCGCACCACCAGGTGCCAGGTGGGGACAGTGTGGAGATGGCTGGAGGCTGCAGCCCTGGGCTAAGGCCGGGTTCAGCTTTGTCTGAAATGAGATCCTTTATTTAGGCTGTTGCCTTCTGTCTCTGGGCTCGTGGTAAGACGGTGGCAGGCTGCTCTATTCCCATCCTCACAAGCTGAGCCCCAAGTCCCTGGAATTTATGCCCTCCCACACCTGCTTGCCTATTACTATAGTGTTAGGACATTTCTGTTGTTTCCAGTAGATTATTTAGGACTTGGGGGAAGTCTAAAACAAGCCCTAGCCCATGGCACTCAGCAGCTCTCTGATCTGTGCCCACCTTGCCCTGTTCTTGGCTTGGATCTGTTTGTGTGACTGATGACTCAAGCAAGGTCCTCCTCCCTCAGTCTACAGCTGTTCCTGCCTCTTCCTGGACCTTCCGGCCATGGCGTCTCAACAGCATTGCTGGGTTTCTTCACTGCCCAGCTTCTAAGAGTAGAGAGGGCACCAGAGCAGAGAAGTCATGCCTGCAGCCATCAGAACCGCACTGCCCAGGCTGAACGCTGGATTCACACCTGCCAGGGGTGGCCCTGAGCAAGTCGCAGAATGCCTCTGCGCACACTGCTGTACGGAAGGCTGGGAGGAGTATTTACCTGGAAGATGAGCTGTGGGGACTGGAAGCCGGCATGCCCGGAACGTCAGCTTTGCTCTGTGGCTTTCCACCTGGGAAGCTCTCAGGCAGTGTGCTCTCCCATATGGAATCACACTTGCCCCAAACACAGACAGCTCATTCCAGCGATGCCGGCCGCCTCCCTCCTGTACCAAGAACAGCCCATGCTCAGCCCCAGTTTTATGCACATAAATGTCCTCCCACCTCCGGTACAGCTACTCACACTCCCCCATCTTGAGGCCGCACCAAAGTGCCGCCTCCTTCCCAAAGCCTTCCCTGATCATCCCAACCCACACAGATCTCTTCCTGCTTTGCCTCATTGTGCTTCCAGCCAGTGCCTTGAAATGTAACATTTCCATCATAGAACTATCCCATTTGGGAGCTGGAGGAGTCCTTAGAAATGGCCCCAGTCAGTTGGTCTTAACCAAAAGGATTAAAAAGCAGGAGGTGGCCGGCTCAGTGGCTCACACCTGTAATCCCAGCACTTTGGGAAGCCGAGGTGGGCAGATCATGAGGTCAAGAGACAGAGACCATCCTGGCCAACATGGTGAAACCCTGTCTCTACTAAAAATACAAAAAATTAGCTGGGCGTGGTGGCGCGCGCCTGTAGTCCCAGCTACTCGGGAGGCTGAGGCAGGAGAATTGCTTGAACCCGGGAGGCGGAGGTTGCAGTGAGCCGAGACCACGCCACTGCACTCCAGCCTGGTGCCTGGCAACAGAGCGAGACTCTGTCTTAAAAAAAATTTAAAAAAGCAGGAGGTACCTCCCCATGACATCCTGGTGGCACCTACCATGGGCCTCGCCATCTGGCCACCACAGTCCTACTAAGTCTGCCACTGCTTCAGAGTCCTCCTCAGCACAGTGCTCCAGGAGTCAGCACCCACTGATCAGAAGCACCACTGCCATTCACAGTCCAGGCGATGAGCACCTCCTCAGCACGGTGCTCCAGGAGTCAGCACCCCCTGATCAGAAGCACCACTGCCATTCACAGTCCAGGCGATGAGCACCTCCTCAGCACGGTGCTCCAGGAGTCAGCACCCACTGATCAGAAGCACCACTGCCATTCACAGTCCAGGCGATGAGACGGTGGCTATAACTGGGTGTGGCTAGAGCTTTTGCAGGTACAGGGACCCACTTCAAGGCCGAGGCCTGTGGCTAGAACTCTAGTTTAACTTCTATCCAGTGCTCCTCAGACGACTCCAGAGATCTCTTTGTTTTTTGATTGTTCTCTACCTGTGAGTCTTGCCTTCCCAACCAGAGAATTCAAGCTGGGATATTTGTGGGTAAGTCCTCCCCAGCACAGAGTGTGAGACAGGACGTGACACGTGCTCATCGGCTGATGTGTTACTGCTTGGAGCTTTGCCTTCAGGTCTTCTAACTTGTCTTCGGAGCTCAGTCAAAAGGGCAGGGGGAGTTGGGGTGGCGTGGAGGCTCAGTCTCTCTGCCGGTAAGTCTGCCAGGACTTCCCCAGGACCTCTTCTCTGCCCACAGCAGCCGCAGGGACTCTGAACATGTTCAAAGACGAGACAGGGCCTGGACATCAGGAGCCCAGAAAGAGCATCTTCGTCCTACAGCTCGGTGGCTTGGCGTCCATGGGAGGCCGTCTTGCAGGACCTCACTGGCCATCATTCAGAGGGAGCTGTGTGGGAAAGGAGACGTGCTGTTGCACGTCTGCCTCTGTTGGGCACTGATGGGCAGGGTGAGGGTCTCTTGAAGGAGAGGGGGAGCAGATGGACTGGAGGGCCATGGCCCACATACAGCTTGGTGGAAGGCTTCCCAGCACAGAGGGCCCTGGAGGACACAGTTCCCAAATGGAGTCTTCTCTCCCTATGCCATTTAAAGACGGCATCACGACCTGCCCAAGAGCTGGAAACTAGGGACCCCAGTGACCCCAGGCCTGTCCCTTCCTTCCTCTGGCCCTCAGCATGTTCTCCTGCTCTCTTCTTGCCGAGACCCCGGAAGTGCAGTCTCCTGGTCTTGCTGCAGACCCAGCCCTCCTCCCGCTTCCCCAAGTCTCATCTGAAGGCCAGCAGTGCCCTCGCTGAGCTTTCTAGTCATGTCACAACTTTGCCAGATTTTTCTTTCTGAAACTTAGATTTTCCTATGTCATTCCCTGCTTAAAAATCAGTCACCTCACTTGTCTTCAAAAGGTGAAACCCCCCAGCCCAGGGCTTGTCAGTCTGTGCTCTCTGTGTTCTGGGTGGGCTCTGCTCTGCTGTGGGGGCTGCCCTGTGCATGGCGGGTGCTTAGTAGCATGCTGGCCCTACCCACCAGGGGCCGGGAGTAGCCTCCTTCCTACTACTGCAAGTTGTGACAACGAAACATGTCTCCAGATATTGCCAAAAGACCTCAAAATTGGTTAAGAGTCAGTGTGATAGCCTATAAAATAGGATAATAATAACTAATGACAATGCCTACTTACTCAGCTCTGTGCTAACAGCTTTTCATGAGGTCTCTCATTTAATCTTCAAAATATCTCTATAGGGAAGGCCCTATTAGCGCCTCTGTCTTACAGATGCTCAGAAGGCAGAAGGGGTCCAGATCTTTCAAGATGCAAAGACTTTTTCCTTCCATGTGGGGTAAGAGGAGAGGTGGACAATTCAAAATCGCTTCTCCTTGAGGCCAGAGCCACACAGCTGGAGGCAAGTCAGGCAGGCTTGAGCTCTGCTTCGTTTCCGGCAAGATCTGATTTCTCCCCACGAGGCCCTGTCCACGCTCCCCAATACCACTCCTTCGTGCAGGCCAGTGACCTACCTGAGATGTTCCTCTTTGACCTGGGGAGATCGATTCATTATTCAGGGCTCAGGCAAAAGCCCCCTGTCCTGTTCTCTGTGAAGGACCCCAGGCCCCAGGAGGAAGAGAGAATTATCCCTCCTGTGCGGCTCATGCCCACATGTCGCCAAGGTGGCATGTTCTGCCATGGCTAATTGTGCAGGCATCTTCTGTGCTAGCCTATCTTGGGGCAGGGGTCTGGGGGTGGGGACTCCAGCTGGCCCTCCTTCATAATGACAACATGGAGCGCCTCGCACAGAGCACGGGACCCCCAGTTGTATGTGGAGTGGATTGCAGTCGGGCAGTAGGCGGGTAGTGACTCCTCCAGGAGCTGATGTTGAGTCCCTGGACAGCAGGAACCACAGGGCCTCCCGACAGGCGAGGAAGACTCAGGGCCCCTCCTCTGGGCTGACATAGCCCCTCAGCTTAAGGAGCAACACACGGCTGTGTTTTGGACCCCTTGACTGGGGCCTGTGAGCCGTGCATAAAATGCAGACTCAAGCGCTGATGCAGCTCGGAGCTTGCTTCGGTGCCTAGAGTAATGAAGGCTCATGTTCTCTCTCACACAGGCTTCTAAGAGTGTGTGTGTGCAGGCACATGCCGCTGTGGGTGAGTGCACAGCCTGTGTGCTGTGTGGAGAGAGAGGCTGTGGGTGCTCTTTCCCAGGCATGCAGCGTCACGGAGGCACTGGTCATAGGCAGCGTGCATGCATTTCTGTTCTGTGACACTGGGTTGCATACACAGTCCCATCTACACAGAGTCAGGGTCCAGGAACCCACCGGCATTCTAGAATCTTGAAGAGTGCAGTCCGCTCCCTGCCTGCTCCACATTGAACCTAGTCAGACGGCAATCTGAGCTCACTCTCCCTTCTCCCTCTTTCCAGGCTAGAGGAATGGAGCTCACACAGCATTTGACCCCTGCCTGGCTTCTCAGAGCAGTTGCCAGACCCCACATAGCCAGATGGCTGCTGGACTGGGGAGGAGGTGTGGGCCAATGGTGGTGGACGGGTGGGATCGGCTGAATGAGTCCCAGGAGAAGTGGAATGCAGAAGCTGGTACTTCTTGTTTCTATTGGCAATGAGCAGAGAAAGGCCCTCACTAGAAGTCGTACTTTTTGGATGAGTCGCTGGGCAGAGAATAAACAAGACACAGGGGCTGGGGCCACTCCCCAAGGTAGGCCCCGACTGTGCCTGGCCATGTGCTCATGGGAGTGTGCCCACCTGGGTTGTGTGAGGCGAGGCTGGGGTGGGGAGGCAGTTCTACTAACGAAGTGTGCATAGCGGGTAGCTGTACACCAACCCACGTGAAGAGAGTGTAGGCCGGAGTTTCCAGGGATGTTTCTGGCCTCACTGTCACTTGCATGTATGCATGGTACACTTGTGTACATGCCAGAATAAGAGATGTGTACCCCGTCTGTGTCAGTGTGCTGTACACACATCCACCTCATGTGTGCCTTTATCTCTGCACTTTCGGGGTACCCACCTTTGGGCCCAAGCTTTAAATTAGCACACACACACACAGCATTCCTGGTCTCCAGACTCCTCTACATTTCAAAACAGACAAGGGGAAAAAAGGGCCAAGAGACAAGATGAGCTAAAAATAGCTGAATATAAGCTCTTCAGATCAGAAAGCTCCCTGTTTTAGTGAGTCACCCGTTTTCCAGACTGAACATGCATGCATGCACGCACGCACGCACGCAAACACAAACACCGGCGTGCCGCCAAGTCATGCCTGCATTGCCCAAGATGCCCTGCGGCTCACGTACCCTGTGCTCTGTCCTCACAAGGTGAAATCACCCATCAAAAGAGGTGCTTCTCTGGTGTCTGCTGAATGCTCTCTCTTTGAGCTTGGAAGGCACAAACTATTCCCCAGCCCCCTGCAAACACATATGCGCTTTCATCTCCCCCTTCTAAGCCTCTTCTGATTTCTCTGTATTCCCTAACCCCACTCCTGCTCTACTTTTTAATGGGGGTTTGCCAGGAAGAGGATGGCCTTGCTGTTCTACTAAGGGTTATGCTGCGTTTTTCAGGGGGCCCTGACACAGGAGAGGTCAGACAGCCCTCTGCACAGCATCTCCGGAGCTGGCCGTTGTGCTCAGGGAGAGGAGACAGCTCCGGACGCCATGCAAGATTTATGAATGTGTTTTGTTAATTGCATTAGTAGCTCTGTGGGAGGATGGTGTGTGCTTTGGCCTTAAACAAGGTGAGCTCAAAAGAGGCAATGGGAGAGGGGATAGGACCAAGGCTGTGCGTATGAGCACCCTGCCATCCTGGGCGGCACGGCCCCCCTTGCCCTCTGTTCCCCACACTCTTGCTGAAGGGAGGGCTCTGACCCTGCCCACCTGAGCTCCCGAGCTCTTGTCTCCGTGCTGCTCAGACTGGCCTTCCCCTCCTTGGCTCCTTGAGTTGAGAGGGGCCTGTCTGCCATGGTCTTCAGTGACTCTCTTTCTCTTTTCCTCTTTCTCTCTCCTTCCTTTTCTCTTTCTCTTTCCCTTTAAATCCTTCCCTCCATCTCCACCCACCTTCACCCCTGTCTTTGTGAAATCTAAATCTGCTTTAATCTAAGCGTTTCAACAACTCAGGCTCCTCAGGCCCTCAGGTGGCCCCGGCCGTGCTCCTGTACTCCTGTGGTTTGCAGCTGCACTCCTGTGGCCTCTGGGGCTCCTGCGCCCTGGGAGTCAGCCAGGCATCATGGTCCTGCACCGTTTCAGAAGATGACAAAGTGCAGGCACGCAAGGATGAATGTGGTGGCTAAAGAGGATTCACCCAAAATTAGACGCCAATCCGAGGGAAGGGCTCAAGGAGCCCGGAGTCTAGGCCCCTGTGGTGTGTCCAAGGTTGTGATGAGCTCTTCCAGAAGGTGGGCCCTAGGCCACGATGCTGGTCTCACCTGGGGCTGCCCTCTGGCACAGCAATGCTGGCATCTTACTTCCCCTTCCTCAGCCCCTTTGTGCCCTGTCTTGGGTGGGCCTCGGCTGTGGCCATGGTTGGGGCCATGGGCTCCACACCCAGGCTGCTCCAGGTAGAATCCAGCTCCTATTCTATGGCCCTGGGAGGTCATGCCTCTGGGCCTTCATCTCTTCAACTGTCAAAGGGAATAATAAGAATACCTGTATCATGGGGTCTTTAGACATCCACAGAGCTTAAAACAGTCTGGCAAGCACTGTATGAATGTTACAGTACCTAACTGGAGCCCGGCCTAAGGCTAGTCTGTCTGGTCCTTGCCACACTGGGAATTCTTTTCTTGTCCCTGAGAACTCAGGCTCCCAAGCTGCAGGCTCTCAGACGTGAATTTTCAGTCCTGTTCTGTCTTCAACCTGGCCAACCTTTCTGTGTCTCCTTTTCCTCTCAGAAACACAGGGATGAGAAACTCTACTTCCTTTTTAAGGGAGTGTCTGGGGTGAAAGAGATCAGACCTGAGAGGCAGGCCAAGCCCTACTTTCCCTGCCCCTGTCTCACTTGGTCTTTACCCATGGGGGCACTTGTCTCTGGCCCACCTTCTGTTACCCCCTACCATCCATGAGTCCTTTTTGGAGATCTGGCCCAGCCTGAGCTGGACATGGGTGGAGAGGAGACTATTTTTAGTCCCAGACAGAAGCAGCAGCTGCACAACTGCCTCTCCGAGCTTGCCTGTCCACGGGAGGTTCAGCTAATGGGGGCGAGTGGCGGGGGAGGGCTGGAAGGCTGGCCCAGCCAGGGGCCCTGAGAACCCCAGCTTCCTCTCACCCCTCCCAGGAAAGGAGCCCCTTCTGTCCCAGAACTAGCTGCCCTCCCCTCCTGCCCCCAGCGTCTTAATCCCCAGTGATTTAGCAGCTGAGCTGTGGAGGCTGCAAAGTGGGGCAGAAGGGGAGGATCAAAGGGAATCTACAGAGAAGGGAGGAACCAGAGCCTGGCCTAAGGCTAGTCTGCTTGGTCCTTGCCACACCAGCAACTCTTCTCTTCCTGTCCCTGAGAACTCAGGCTCCCAAGCTGCAGGCTCTCCGACAGTGAATTTTTAGTCCTGTTCTGTTTTCGGGCATTCGCGTCATAAGGCAAGCTGAGCACATCCACCTGTGCTTTCTGGGAGCTCTGCGTCTGCATAGAAAGCAATGGGCTTCCCAAAAGTGCTGGGCAGTGGTGGGGTTCAACACAAACTGTGTTCGTTTGGGACTTGAGGTTTGGCTGGATCGCCCGATCTCCCCAGGGTGATCAGTCTTCAACAGGAGACAAAAAAAGGTCCTGAATGTCAACACTGAATTACAAAGAAATTCTTGCATCAGGGTTTCCCAAACGGTGGTAATTCTCAGGACTGCTGGAGACCAGGTAGGAGTGGGCAAGGGAAGAGAAATGCTGTGCAGACCAGTAAATTAATTACACGTGTGTTTGCACCTGTGATTACACACAGGCACTGACCCAGGATCTAAGGATACCTTAGGTGAACAAATAGACTACAGCCCTGTCCTTGAAGAACTTACATTGTAGACCATAGAAGCGCTTTCATGTTGCAAAATACAGGCTCTTAAATCTAGGAAACGATCCAATCCTTTCATGTCTCTGAATGCTGCTAAGGTGCCTAGCAGCTGATTCCTAAAATCTGATTTCTCCGGAGCCTAGATTCTTGCTGCTTTAAGGAAATGATTCTCAATCTCTTCTGTGTTGTACATCTCTGTAAATCAATTAAAGCTGTGAACCCTTTTCCAGAAAAACGTTCAGCGCACAGAAGCATTCACAAACCTGCCTGCCATCTGAGGGACTATGAGCGCCAGGAGGCTCGGGCAGGGACCGTGGCTTTAGAGCTCCCTTCTTAAGTGTGGGACGCGGCTGCCGCCGGCACTGCCGGCCCCATCACCGCATCTCCCGGCAAGAGCCAAGCCGCTGAACTTCAGTCCCAATGCTCTGCCAGTGTGGATCAGGGGGAGCCGGACACTGCCTGCTGAAAACAGACTGTAGACAAACCCATGTGGAAGCCCCTAACCAGTAACCACGCTGGCGGGGCGCGGGATGAGCGCCGACCTCGGCCGAGTCCCTTCCCGGCTTTGGGGCTCAGCTTTCTGGCTTATGACAGGAGGGGCGGACGCAGCAGCGCCGAGGTCCTTCCGGCTCTGCGGCGCCTCGCATTCGAAGTCGCTGTACAGGTGCGTGTTTGGCTGAGGGGAAGGGGAGAAAGTGCAACCTCAGCCGCCGGCCTTCCCGGGGAAGAGCTCCCAGCCGCCTCCGGCCCGTCCGGCCCCCGCCCCGCTCCTGCAGACCGCCCTCCCCCTGCGGCGCGGGGTCGGGGATGCAGCTCCCCAGCCTCGGTGACGGGCTCGAAAGCTGCCGGGGCGCTGGCCGGCGACTGCTTTACACGGCTCGGCTCCACCGGGGGGGCGCAGCGCGGCCCAGCATCCAGACGCGGAAGAGAAGCGGGGCTGCTCCGTGCGAGCGCGTGGCTGTGCCAGGCCCAGGTCTGGGAAGGGGCGCTGAGAGCCACCGCGCTAGGAGGAGACCCGTCCCGCACCGCCCCCACTCCCCTACGCCCCTCCCCTGGCTCTCCGGTGGGGAGGCTGCAGGAGAGGAGAGGAGGCAGCCCGTCTGCAGCGAGGCGGGGGCTCAGGCCCTGTTCTCACCCCCACCCCTCCCACGCTGAAGCCTCGTCTCCGAGCTGGGGCCTCCACGCAAAGGGGTGGGCCCAGGATTGGGTTTTCCGCTCGGCGGTGGGGGTGGGGTGCGGGGCTAGACACCGCAGCTCCGAGGGATCAGATCTGCTAACTCCAAGTCCCTCCTTTGAAATCCATGCCACCTTTTCCTTCCTCTTTCCCAGGGCCACCGCTGCACCTCCAGGCCAGAATTTAAATATTATTAGCGGCAATTGATCTGCTCGGGACTGAGGTTTCTGCCGGGTCCTCTGCGGAATTGGCAGGGGCATGGATGGATAAGGAGCTGCTGCACTGTGCCACCTGCTTGGCCGGGGCTGCCTGGCCCTGTAAGAACCCCACTGCAAGGAGGGCGCGGAAGCACCTGAGTTGGCGTCTCAACAGGAACCCCCAGGAAATGCCCTTCTACCATTGGTGCTCAAGTTCTTTACACACTTACCCATCGCTATACACAGTCCACGCTTGTGCACCGGCACCCACAAGCTTATGCTCACATGCACATTCTTGAATCCGTGTCTATAATACTTCTCTTACAGTCATCCGGCAAACATGTACAGACCCTGCTCACATTTTCAAATAACCACTGTCGTCTTCCTTTTCTTTCTTCTCTTCTCCTCTCCTCTCCTCTTCTCTTCTTCTCTTCTCATATCTTCTCTTCTTTCTCTCTTTCTCTCTTTTTCTTTAACGGAGTCTTGCTCTGTCACCCGGGCTGGAGTGCAATGGCATAATCTCGGCTCACTACAACCTCCACCTCCTGGGTTCAAGCAATTCTCTGCCTCAGCCTCTGAAGTAGCTGGGATTGCAGGCACCCACGACCACGCCCGGGTAATTTTTGTATTTTTAGTAGAGACGAGCTTTCACCATCTTGGCCAGGCTGGTCCTGAACTCTTGACCTCGTGATCCATCCGCCTCAGCCTCCCAAAGTGCTGGGATTACAGGTGTGAGCCACCACACCCAGCCTCATCTTCTTTTTCTATCCTTCAGGCCTGCAGATCTGCCATCTATACATGTTACCAGACACAGTTGGAACTTATGCCCTTTCCTAGCACATCCATGTAAACACATAGAATGGATGTACGTATGTACAGGCCTAAAAACAGAACACACATTCTACCTGATTCTGCATGACATGCATACATGCCATGTGCACACAGAAACCACAGCCTTCACACGGTCTGCACATGCAGGCCATGCCCCAGTACCAGGCACCCAGGCCGGGCCACAGTCCACTTCACACAATTGCCCACTTTCCTTTTCTCATTGCTTCCTCCAACAGCTGTCCTTGGGGAAGAACTTCTGCCTTTAGCCACCACTGTGTCTCTTCATTCTGAGTTGAGCATGGGAAACCATGTGATGTAGGGAAGGATGGTGTGATGCGAGGCCTCTGGGAGCTGGACTGTCAGATTAGCTGGCTTCATAATATGCTATTTTGCTCATTTATTTTTGTATACCTTCACATTCCTTGTGAGGCCTTCCAGAAATAGATATTGAAATCCTACCTCAGTTTCCTCATCCATAAAATGGATTAAAATACGATCTGCATGATCTCCATTATGGCAATGTTATGGGAATAAAGTTCAACATCTAAGAAAGCAGCCTGAAAAGTGTCATGTGCATGAGGCTAGCGGCTGTTAGGGCACGTCAGGAGCTGGTGAGGTGGGGGCAGTGTTTCCCTGCTGTAAATCAGGCCTAGTGCTGGTCTTGCTGAGACCCTACTCCAGGGCTTCATGAATCCCAGTAGAAATCTCACCCGCTCCTTTCCTCTCCCAGTGTCACCCTCAACCTCACTTTTATCTATCCCAGGCATATCATGGCTACAGAGCCAGCAGCTTGGGGAGGGCTAAGAGGGCCCTGGCACTGAGTGGAGCATCTGCCCCAGGCACGTGGGCACACATAGGCTGGGCTCCCAGGCTTCTGAGGGCTTGCACCTGGGAAAGCTCCTCTCTGCTCCTGGGCACTGGGACTATGCCAAGCAGCTGAGTCCAAACAAGAGGCCCTGTGGTGTTGTGAGTTTCACAGATGGCCCGGGCTGGTTCCTGCACCTGTGTTACCCTGGGTAGGCATGGGGCTGTCAGAGGAAACCCAGGAAACTCCCAATAGCACCTTCACATCTACGGTGGGCACAGGAAGACCACAGTTTTGCCTAGTCCAGAGACCTCAATGCTCCAAGCCACGGTGGCTGGTACCAGTTAGGGTAGCCCTGAAGGAGGGGAAGCAGGAGGCTGGGGCCAATGCCAACATCAGAGGGAGGCCAGCAGTTGGCACAGTGCTGGCTTATGTCCAGCACAAGAATGTGAAAGGTGAAGGCACCATCCCGCAGGAGGGCTGGCTCTGGCCTTGCGGCTTAGAACAGGCTCCAATTCAGCGCAGAGACTTTATTCTTTTAGCTCAGCAAGAACAAACCCAGAGTGGTGCTTGTCTCCCTCAGTTTTACTCCTCCCCAGAGTAGTATTCAGAGAAAAAATTCCACTGGGACACCTGGTACTGGTACTTGGCACTGCAGATGAGCATTTCTGGACATGGTGGTTGTAGGGGAGAGGCTGAGGCTGGGATACCAGGACACTGGATTTCCGTAAAACCTCAGGGCTCCCTGAAGTGAACGTGGGAACAAGCATGATTGGGTGGAAGAGGGCCTCCGCGAAGCCTATCCCCTGCCAGGCCCTGCTCTCTGCAGAGGTGACTCTGGGTGACCCCCTCCCTCCTCCAGCTCTGCAGCAGCTCCCGGTTTCCAACAGGGCTGGCCAGGAAGCCGTGGCCAAGAGGGAGCTGGGTAGACAGGGCCCAGAAGTCAGACCAGTGGGGGGTGGAGCCTGCAAACTGCAAAGCTCTAGCCTGGCTCCACCCCTTCCCTTCCGGAAGCTGGAAAGGATGACATCACCCAGACTGAGGGCTCCAGCCTAGATGGGCTTCATTAGCAGGGAAAGCCAGCACCTGCAGGGCTCAAGGATTCCCTGGGTTTGCCAGAGGCAGTCCTTTGCTCCTCTTCTGAATCCGTTCAGCTTTAGGGGTCTCTGCTCTGAGTCTTGGAGATAGCACCTGGCTATTCAGACTTCCAAGTCTGGGACAATGTTTCTTCTACCAGAGACCAATCTCCTAGGCACCGGCATAAGCACTCTTTCCTTCCACCCTGCCAAATGCTGCTTTTCCTTGCCAGCACTAGCTGCAGCTCCATTTTTCTGAGGCTACATGGAGAAGGATTAGATCACTGATTCTAACCAGACAGAGTCAGCCCACAGCAAACCTAATGTCCCCCTCCCTGTGGGCTCACGTACCCTCCCCACCCCCCAAACCCTACTGGGTGCTTGTGTTGCCTGCTTGCAAAGCATATGCTCGGCTGCTTGCATGTAGTCTGCTGTTTATCTGTCTCTTCCTACTGAACTTCTGTTTCTTCTCGGCCCATCTGGCTCCCATGGTGCTGTCTTTTGCTTGGATTGCGCCTGCAATCGACACTGTACTCCCTACCCGCTTCCCCTCTATCGTCTTTCCTAACAGGGCTTGGCTCTTGTCCACTTTGGGTCCACTGGCAGGCACCCCTGACCTTGGGTGCGGGACCAGTGAGGACTGTCCCAGGCACAGTTGGGGAGCCTGATGCTAGGGTGTCCCTGTAGTGTTCTGAGGATGCCCTTTGGGGAGGGGCTTGAGGGGATGTGGAGGGCAGTGTGGCGGCTGCCTTTGGCCTGGGGTGAATGATAGGTCCTGATGGAAACCTCCCTCTCCCTAGGCCCCTTCTGAGCTTCTTGGGATGGGGGCACCACTCACACCAGACTCTTGTAGAGTGATGGGAAATGGCCTGTGGGTAGCAGTTGGAGAGAATGAGGTCAAGGAAGCCCCAAGGCTCCTCTGACCCCCAAACCAGGGTCCATTCAGATCCTTTCCACTCAGAGGAGGCTATGGCAGTCTTGTGGCTTGGTGGTGAGGGGCTGCGGATGCTCAGAGCCAGACAGCCAGGGCAGAAGAGGGGCCTGGCATGGCAGCTGTGCCAGCGGTGCTACAGAGGGTCTGTCCCCACCCCGCCTCGTCCTAGCCTCTTGGCACTGGTTCCCACGCAGCCCAGATGTTTCTCCCCCTCCCGCCCCTCCTACAGCGTGCACACCCCTGCACACGCTCCCACCAGAGGAAGAGCTAAGTACACGGCAGCGGTTCACACTCACCCCTCCAACGCAGCCTGCTTCCTTCCGGGCGTGATGTGGCAGCTCATGGCTTCCCTGGGATTCACGAGGCCCTGGGATGCAGACGGAGCAGGTGGGTGGAGCCTGGAGGAGGATGGAGGAGAAGAATGGAGCCTCCACGGGGCAGGGCTGCCATTCGTCTGCCTCTCTGGACTGGGGTTGCTCCTCCAGGCTAAGGCTGGCTGCCGAGGAGGCTGTGCTGGGCCTGGAGTCAACAAGGATGCACGTGCTGGGGGCCATCAGCTGCTGCTCCCATGGAAGCATCTGCTCCCACCAAACCCACAGGGCCTGGCTGCCAGGACTTGCTGTGTGCCCACTCTGTGGCTCTGTTCTCTGTCTCTGTTGCTCCATCTGCCTGCTCCACCGGTTGCCTGGCTCAGCTCCTCTCGGCCTCTTTATTTCTCTCGGAATCTTCTTCCTGCTTCTCAGTTCTCCCCATTCTTCTCCCTGTCTCTGTCCAACCACATTCACGCCACCGTCTCTGAGGCCTTCTTTCCTCCTCTGCCCTTATCAGTCATGCCTCTGTGTGCTTCTGTGCGTCTCCCCCGTGTTCATTCTCCTGCTCTCTCTCTTGCTTCCTCTCATGCATATTCAGTAGCTCCTTGAAAACCCACCTAGCTTATTCTGCGTGTTAAATGCCTAGATCTGCTTCAGGCGTGAGATTTCTTAGCCTCTAGCTCCAGGACACCGCCTCAGACCACATTCTGTACTAATTGTGTAGAAGATGTTGGTAAACCCACTTACCTTCCAGCCAAGCACGGCTCACTCTGCAAGGCCTCCTCTTCTGACTAGAAACAAGGCAGCCCCAAGGTGTGTCAGGCCCGCAGCACAAGCCACGGTGCACAGGAGGACGAGGACAAGGACCAGGATGTCTCTCCTTAAAGGAACCTGAGGGCTTCAGTCCTGGAAATAAACTTAGGATCCGAAGTGTCCCATCCTTTGGTGCTTTTACAGTCCTTTTCCGTTTGCTCTACTATCCCCTTACAGCTCTCATGGGGGGTCGTCTCAATGAAGCAGTTGTGGTGTTCAGACTAGAAGTCACTCCATCAGTGTGGCGCAGCATTTGAGGGCCAGAGCTGGCAACAGAAACTTGGCTTCTGAATTCTCAGCCCTTGTCTGTGGCAGGTGAACGAACAGAAAGAGTCTGGAAAAATGTAGAAAGTGGCAACTTAGGGACAAGGCTTTAGAAGCAGAGCAGAACCTGGGCTCAGCCCCAGGGGAGGGTACAGAGCTGACGGAAATGGGGAAGGAAGGAGAGGGCATGAGTGGCAGCTGCCTGGCACCTTCTGCCACCTGTTTCCACTAGCCTT